>CAEGAF010104327.1:0-14762 GCA_903067075.1 Micropoecilia bifurca
CTCGCCCGGAACGCCAGCTGGAGATAGGCACCAGCAACCCCCGACCCCATTAAGGGATAAAGGGTGTAAGAAAATGGATGGATGGATGAATATTGTTTTGGGACCATTTTCAACTCAAATCTAATGGGATATAAATGCAAAAACACCTGAAATATAGAAAAATATTTATTTTTAACAAACATCTAACACTGGAACTTTAAATACCAAAAGTAAATAAACAGAACAAATTAAAGTTGACACTTTTAATGCAGGTTTTAGCACAACTTTGCATTAAAAGTGCCATTATTTACTGAATTATACAAAGTTAGCCATTTTAATTGAGTTTTAATGCAACTTTTAGTAAAACTTTGCATTAAAAATGCCATTATTTGCTAAATGACGTTTCATGACAACATTCATAAAGACTGTTATAAACAAACAACCACTGATTTTTTTCAAAGCCTGTTACCTTTACATCAGTTTGACTACTTCAGTTTTCTCTGCTGTCCAATCTTCTCTCGCCTTCATAATGCATCTGGGCATCACTTTTCAACCATATCGTTAATTTATCATGCTTCCGGTCAGCTTCGAAGTTTTTCAGGTTTAAAGTTTGTCCATAAACTATTTTCCAAACAGTCGGCCCCATGCTGAGAGCACCATATTTCACCATGCATTATTAATGCTGGACCACAGCTATTAAAACTACCTGAGCCATTTCTCTCAAAGAGGGATTACATATTTTTCAGCAGCTGCTTTTTAGACTTTTGAGGCTTCAGTGTCGTAATTTTAATATTTCTAGTTCTTGCTGGCCAAATGAAGCTGATAGGTGGACCAAGCTGCTGCCGCGTTATCAGTGTTTATTGACGGCTCCTGCAACTTGTCAATTCTTTCTTGATTGCAAACAAACGCAGAACAATTCCCCAACTCCTGGGGCTTGTAGCGACGTGCTGACCGTTAACAGAGAGAACATTTCCAGCTGAATCACACTGGAACAAAACGTTTCCCTCTGCACTGCAAAACGTCATTGAAGAAAACACATTTCAAGATTCACATCAGTCTTCCTGGGAGAAATTAATTCAGTTTATGACATTTTCACCCCGCTCTCTCCAAGATGAATTCAAAGATGCAAATTAAGAGAAAATAAACAAGTTTAAAATGTTGATTTAAATCAGCTTTCCCAAAATGGACAAATTACTCTGAATGAATAACACTGAGGGAAGTGTAGTAATTTTTATCATTACACACTTTATAAAATTAATTTTATTTTTTAACATATGGCAACATTAACTTCTATTATTTAGTATTATGGGCACCAAGGAAAAAATGTTACAAATAAAATTACAAGAATAAAGTCGACAAAGTGGTACTGTTACGACTTTTACTCGAAATAAATAATAATCTACATATTCTATGTAAATTATAGAAAAGTTAAGGCTATGGCTGGGAGATTAATTTATTTAATGGATTTTTCCCCCTCCCCCAACGCTCCTTGGTTTCCATAGCGATGAGTGATGTCAGCGCCCCAGGGCGGCCATCTTATTTCCCCAACCACATTTTACAGCTTCTTATCTTTTGGACATTGAATTCAATGCTCCAACTTTTTAGTACTTTAGAGGAATAAAGTCACAGCATGACACAAATAAAGCGGAACAAGTAAACAAAATCGAAATAATAACGGTGAAAATAAACCGTTAATATTACAATATTGAATTATTTTTATTTTTAAAATGTAGAAAATTAATTAATATTAGGAGAATTATGTAATTTTATGTGAACTTGTACATGGAAATGAATAACTAAATGAGGAATTTATGAAGTTTTACTTTGGTATCAGTTTTAATCTTTAAACACATTAGTATCAAATTATTTACTGGAGTTTGTAGCAATTGAGCAAATAAGTTGAGTCTGTAAGAAAAGGACTGAGCTGTTAACTCTAGAAGCTTTTTCCTCATTTAAACCACGTTTTCCATAATTTTTAGACGTTATTCTGGTAAAATTGTGACTATTTTCATAAGAAGATCAATTAAAATCAGACATCTGATCTGAAAAATGAGGAAATTTTTAAAGCTGAAGATTTTAAGTTTTCATCCACACAGGAGCCAAACACCTTCGGCAGGGAGACCGAACTGCTGTACGTGAGAAAACTTCAGCCAAGTTGAGCGTCTGGAGTTGCTGCTGCACTGTTCATCACCGCAGAGCAACGTTCAAGACGAACGACGCTCAGCATCCCCCCTGACAGCGCTTCATAACGCCGACTCTCGTTTTTGTCGAAACCTTTTTGTTCTGAAAACAAAATCAGATTCACAAAGATGGACGCTGGAAGCAATCCCATCTCTGAGAGGAAAACAGACAACATAGCAGAATATTCACTTTCTGACGACTGGGATGCCAAACTCTAATGGTTTTTAATTCCAGCGTTAGCAGAATAATTTCATGCATTTTTCATTTTTCTGGATGTTAAATATGGAAGATTTATTTATTTTTCTATGCTACATCAGACAGAGGCGTAAGACGTTACTTAGTTAATCTGTTCATTTTTAACTCTCTGTAAAAGCATAATGTCAGAAACTAATGTGAAATTATTCAGTTTTTCTTTCTTATTAAATATAAAAGCTTAAAATTGTAGAAAAACGGTCAAAAAAAACAAATCATGATTCACAGAAACTTCGGGAGTTTTTTTATATGTAGTATGTAAAATCTTTTTTAATTTTACACCATGTCATGATGTCATTCCTTCATCAAAAACATGACTTTTATTTTATTTTTATTGCCAAACTTCTGCCTCAGATGCCCGAGTTCCTCCAGACTAGCGGCAGCACATGGTGGAACTGCACAGCTCATCATACCAACTACGTCTCAGTCTAACCTGTAAACAGCATAAAGGAGAAGCACTGCTGTGATGAAGTATTGAAGGCAGAAAGAGTAGAAGCTTCTTAAAGAGACAGAGGCATTAAATTGCAAAATCAAATTTGATATATACAGGATTTTTATAACAACTGGAGGTAATAATTACTTAAATGTGCCTGGATAATATCCACCATACCTTATTAACGTCTTAATTTTAATTAAGTTGTACGTCAACAAAGTTACATACAACTAGCTTCATGTATTATTAAATATACATATAAAAAATAAAACTTACTGAGCTGTGAGAAATAATCTCCTTGCAGATTTAATTTGCTTACGAAAAGGTTTCAGGTGATCAAACTTGAGAGCTGATGATCTTTTAGGGAAATTTTCTCTTTGTTTATCGACTTGCCTTATTTTATCGCGTTGCGATAAACGGTTACTGCATACTAACAACATGCTAGCTAATGCTAAGAACGGCAGGATAAATGCATGTAACCATGGCAACCAGTGAGCGTTTAAAAACAGGTGTTCTTACAAACAAATAATCCCTCTCTAGTTTGACCAGAACTGTAACCTGTGGTATTCACCTTTTATATACCTACAATTAAAATTCATTTTACAATCAAGTTAAAATCAACAACTGAATGTTTCTTTTAATGGAAAACATGGAAGAAAAGTTTTTCTAGAGAGGAAACTCCCAGCATTTCTATGCATGGTCACAACCAGAGCTTTATTACACATATAAATCAATGTGAACACCTTGACGCAGACACAAACCATTCTGATAAAAACTGCATGCTCGATGCACAAACCACTTGCAAGCTGCAAACTATTTTTAGTAATAAAGTGGGCGTCTCGCCCTGCAACTGGAGGGCTTTCCGCTGCGTCTGTTTGATAAATGCAAAGGTTGATGCAATTTAAATAAATAAAAAATCCAAACAGAAAACTAAACCTCACACCTGAAGATAGACTTTGCATACATTTCTCCTTCTGCAGGAAAGACAAAACGAAAAAGGTTTACATTAAAAACATTATCAAGAGCAGCAAAGGGAAAGAGAACTTAAACTAATTCACCAATTTCTACAGCGCTCTCCAAGCTGCTTTTGTAAGACAGCCACAAAATTAAATATTACTTTTGAGTCTTTCAGGACTAAAAGCCTCAATCACACAGAGCAACAGAAGCAGCTTGGAAGAATCTTGATTTGTATTGGGGAAGGTTAGTATTCCCTTTTTCTCAGATAAAGCAAAAACTTTGTTTTATTCATGTGAAAAAGCTCAAAAACGTTTGATACTTTGGAAACATTCAACAGCAGATTTCCATTTCAGAAGCTCATCCACTTGAGCAAATTTCCACAACTCCCATAATTTAGAAAATTCAGAGACATCGAGTAAATGTTAGCAGAGAAATTAAAGAGTAATTTCAGACTTTATTTCCATCTAATTTGTCTTTAATTAGGTGACCAGGATTCGTCCTGCTGAGTGACTAATTACTCACAAAAGACGATGAGAGGCCGCACATTCCCGACTCTCCCCCCGGAGGCGGTAACCATGGAAACGGGAATGGAGCAACCACTCGTCTGAAGGAGAGGATGTAGGATACAACCATGCACTTCAAATCAAAACAGACCAAAGCAAAGCTAATCCATTCTTAATTTAAGGCAATAAATGAGAAAGAACCTGATAATTTGGCGTAAGTTGATTTTTCCGTTTGCTGGATATCGCGACATTGCGTCTCTTCAAGACTCCGCCCACATGACGGACGTCAAACTAACCAATCGCTGCGAAAAACAAACCCGCTTTTTGTCATTATGTCATATTTTGTTCAAACTTATTTTGGAACGAGGCAGTAATGCCACTTTTCTGATACATCTTCCAACAGATAAAAAAAGTTCATCATCTGTATGCAAATGAAAACATCTGGAGAACTTCAACACACATTGTACACACACAGACAACAGTTTGACAAATTTGAGAGGCAACTTGTCACAACACTGCAGGAAACGGCTTATGGAGTCAAGAAGCCTCTTATCACTTCTAACCCCTCGCAGCTCGAACAGATGATGTGGAGATAAATGCACAAACATGCTGACACCCAGAAGCCTGAAGATTATGGAAATGAACGGGGAAGTCTGACCATGCAGCAGAAGCGCATCAGACATTACACATTCATATTGTGGTGCTGCAGGCGAGCCCAGGGGAGCAGTTACCGATGGAGCGCAGAGTAAATATTGAAGGCTTGGGTTAGCAACAAAATATTACATCTGAATTCACAGCATTTAGCAGACGCATATCTTTATAAGAGAGGTGCAAGGCGTGGCGGCTTGGTGTCGAATTCTGATGGACGAACGACGAGCAGACGTTGGGTGTTAAAAGAAAAGGCTGAAGTTTGGAAGAAATGTCAATTTAATAGAAGGTTAACCCTCATGTTTACAAGTCAACTTTGCAGAACCGTAACTCTGCGACACTTTGCGCTATCTGAGATATTCCAAAGGGGAGACGTTGCGCTTTCCAGTCAATATCGTGTTATTGCAGTAATTTCACTCCCGCAGTTGCAGGTGGCACGACTTTCTTCAGTTTAATCTGATGAGACACTTTTAATAGATGGTAAATTGTGAAAATAGCTGCTGGATATTGAAAGTTCCAGTTGTTATGGAGAAATGGGGAAAATAATTTACTCACAGGACAATTAAATTACTTCGTACAATTAAAATAAGCAAAAGTATCCAGGCGGAGATTTAAATCTTAGGCCTTAAGGGGTTTTAAAAAGATGATTGGTTTTGGTCTTGCTTGAGTCATTTCTTAGACGGCTATGTTTTACTTTTACTCTGATACAATAGTTGAGTACGCTACCTACCCCTGGAAAAAAATAACTTATTTTTCAGAATGGACAACTTGGATATAAAAACAAATTTAAAATGACTGAAGAAAATGCAACGCTTGTTCTTGCACATTATGACCAAATAAAATTGTGACTTTGGTTCAGATTTTCTTTCAAAACAAACAGTAATTCTATCAGAACCGCTCGGCATTCTGGGTGATGTAGGCAGAGACAAGGCTCTAGTAGCTCAACCTCTCACTGCTAGCTAAGCAAGGTTGTTGGAATCAACTGACTCACTCTTTGGTTACCTAGCAACAACTTGCTGAGTAACTTTTGGTTACCTAGCAACAACCTGGCGAGTAACTTCCTGAGCAGCAGCTCAAATGCAGCAGCAACGCATTATTTATCTATAAATTAGAAAACGTAAAATTCATAATATATAGTTTTTTAACTGAGAATTTTTAGAAGGTTTTATGTCAAATTTTAAAAATGTTTAATTATTAAAAAAAATTAATAAAAATATCAAAATGATTTTAAAATAAACTCAAATATATTGATCATTAACCTTATCTTTTTGTCCACTTTTGAAGCCGAACCAAAGATATAAAAAAGAATATAAAAAAAATGAAGTTAAAAGTAAACGGCATCAGTTAGGTAGTATTTTAACTATTTAAAACAAAAAAACTAATCAATAATTATCAATATCGACAGATACGAAATATTTACATTGTTTTTTCAGCAATATTGTAAAGTTCAAAGTGAAATTATTTAACCGGCCAGTAGATTTAGGGAAACAATATGCTATTTTACTAAATGGCAAAGGCAGAACAAAGGCAGTTTGTGTTTCAAATGAAAATATTCTTGATGCTTGTCTCATGATATCATTACCATAACGTTGTTTAGAAAGTAAAATACCAGCCTGATGGACTATTAAACAAATTTGCATGCTGTTATTTTCTAATTAGCATTAGCACAAGCTAAATGAGAAGTGAAGAAACAATACACAAACATGCTTCATCACATTTAATTTCTCCTGCAGCCTCTTAATGTAAGATTCACTGTCAGCAGGACTAATTTCCTTGTTTTATTAGGTGCAAAGCTGAGCAAAACCTGCTGATATCAGCATAAAATTACAATTTCTGCCTTAGCCTTAATAACAGCGTTGATAAGAAAACTGTCAGCCAAGAATCATAAGTTATTTTCTGGAATTTGGAGATTAAAAAAAAACTAAACAAAAATAGAAATGTAAATAGTTTTGGGTGCGAAACCCTCAATAAGTAGAAAAAGAGTCAAAGTGTAAACAAGCTTATAAAGAATGAGGCGACACATTTTGACTGACAACATTTCCATTAAATCAGATTGGAAGACTCTTTCTGCCAAGACTCTGTAATTGGTGCCATTTTCAGTTTAGTCTCAATATGACAAATGAGTAAATCTGGAAATCCGACCCACATTTTACAATTTTACTGGGAACAACTTATTCTGTTGAGTTGGCAGAGAATGAGATTTTCTATCACTTAAAAAAATGCAATCTAATGATAGCTACAAGTCAAGGTGAATTTAGTCACAAAACTGAGAACTACTGATATTTTTGGCATCTTATATATATTTAAAGGATTTTTGAAGTTGCATTTAAGCTAAAAAAGTACTTCAACTCATTAACATTTCTATTTCCACATTTTGCCTGTACTCAACTACAAACATCTTTAATTTTGTGTTAAACTATCACAGGGTACTTGGTAAATGAAGTGGAAGGAAAATGGTACATAATTTTACATTTTTATGATGAAATACCTGAAAAGTGTGGCCTCATTTCAGTGCATAAACAAAAAATATGTCTTGGCTTTTTATTATTCAGACGAATATGCCAACTTAATAAAATAGCCTATATATATATATATTTAAGCCTATATATATGATTTTGACTGCACAGATATGAGAAAATCATAAATTAATTCCAAGTTCTGCACCATGTTATATACCCATACCACCTCAACATCAGGGTTTTAAATTTGTGCTGTAATTAGCATTTATTTTAAAATAATTCAGATTTTTTTTTTAAAAAGCAGATTTTTCATGCAAGACTGTTTTATACAATATTAGAACTACATAAAAAAGGTGTAATCACACAATTCATTTTGTTTTTTAAATTTTAAAATAAATATTTTATTTCTTTTAATAATTGAGTTTTTATTTTTCTATTTATTTATTTATTTTACTGAATTTGACCAAGTTAAGCTAAAAGTGCCACTAAGGGAATTCTGGGTAAAGCAGCTTTACTAACCAATAACTATTTTTATCTTTAATGCAAAATATTTAAATATTTTCTACATTCTTGGCTTATTTACTCATTTTAAAATGCTGTTATTTCAACAATTGGCCTTTCGTAGAATCCGTATGCTGTAGTTAATGATTACTTGATTACTAAAGTAGTGTAACCATGAAAATTGGAGTAATGAAATGTAAAATGTTTTATTGTGAAATGCTCCCCGGATGGGGGAGAAACAGCAAACATTCGATGACAGCTGATGAAAAAAATGAAATGTTTGACACTGAGAAAGAGCTCAATTATTTCTGTGGATTATTCTACAACGGAGAATCACAGTAGCTGGACACCCAAGAGTCCTACATTAGTTTATGATTATTGAAATAATCGATTAATCACGATTAATCGTTTCAGCAATAGTTTAAATAAATCAGTAAAAACCAAAATAATATAACATTCATGCTGCTGTTAAGAGCAAACAAACTTATTCCCAGAATTGTAATTTGATTAAGTGATTAATTACTTGATAGAAAATGTGCATCATAGCAGATTTTACTTTTTTTTCCTGAATCTGACCAGGTGAAGCTAAAACTGCAACTAAATGAGTTCTGGATAGAACAAATTAACAAATATTTTTTATCTTACGTGAAATATTGGCTTATGTATGTATATAAAAATGTTATTCGTTCAACAACTAAATTAGTTAATTGCAGTAATTGATTAATCACGATTAATAGTTTCAGCACTAGTTTAAATAAATCAGTAAAAGTAAAAAAAATAAGATACGATTCATGCTGCTGATAACAAACTTCTTCCCAGAATTGCAAATCAACGTTGTTTATCTCAGCCTTTAATGGTTTTTCAGCCTCTAGTTGCATGTTGTTAGACTAATCTGCTCATTTAGGAGGAAGAGCGACAGAATGGATCATTTTTACATCTCTGAACTTTTTGCCACTTTGTTACCCCAGTGAGGCCATCTGGGCCAGAAGAAAAGTCATCCGTCATATGAAAAAGCCCCAAGCTTACTTCCACATGGCCGGCTGATCCTTCATCAGCAGCCATTGTAATTCCTGCAACCAACACAGAAAAGTCTGCTGAGATAAGCATTGTGTGCTAGCTTAGAAACTAACTTAATTAAAAATAAAGAACATTTCCATGCCCTTAAAGCCTCTCATGTAGCTAACAGATGACACTGTGATATCCAAGGAGAATTTTTCTTTTAATTATTAAGCATAAAGAAAAAATTATAGCAAAAGAAACACCTTTTTGTGCTGACACTTCCTTAATAAAAGCTTTAAATCTGCTTCAGAGGTACAGAGAGAAAAATCTCCCTCGTTTGTGAGAACAGATGTTCACCGTTTAACCTCCAGACATCGTTGCTGCCGGCTGCTGAGATGCAAACTCTCGCCGGATCGGCTCTTTGAAAAGATGTGAAACTGTAGAGCACCAGCGGTTCTGTGGACCGTTTCAGACGAGGTCTCACATCTGTCGTAAGAGCAGACTTTCTATTGTTTTTGTTTCAGTTGCATTCTTCACATTCCAGCAACTGTTGCTCCCTACGACTCCAGCAAAGAGGAGTACAAATACTCCCACAGGTTTACGCACTTACCCCTAATAGATAATTCATCAATCCCCATTAATCATGGCTTTTAATGAGTTTTAGTGATTAATCAATTATCTATTAGGGTTAGGTGGTTGTATATAACCAGAATATTCAAAAAGACATTTTATTGTTGTATCGCTTTGAAATGTAACACCTCAACTAAAGCTGCAACTAGCAATTATTTTAGTAATCGGTTATTCTATACATTTTCTGACGATTAATCGGCAGGAATTTTACGTATTTTTGCCTCTTAAGCCTTTTCATGCAATAATAAAAATATGTTAAAATATGAACATTAACAAAAATCTTATTTAAATGAGAAAATAAAACATTTTATTGTTTGGAAGACGAAAACATTATCTGTCTTTAGTGAATTTGAAACTATTTTTTATGTTAAATCCAAAATGTATGTGTTTTTGGTACAGTTTTAGCTTACTCACTAAATATATTGTTTGTTTTTTAGCAGATGGCTTTTTTTGAGTCTACATATCCTAGTTAGCGATTAATTGATGACTAAATTAGTTGATCGTTTCATTAAATGATTAATCAGATTAATTTTTCAGCACTAATTCCAATATTTATCTTTAATTCCATCTCAGATTTTGTTCATTAAATATTGCATGTGTGATATAAAAATAAGGACAACGGCTAAAGACCCAAAGATATTTAAAAAAGAGCAGTGATCTGTTAAATAAACTTTAATCTCACAATTCAGATTACAAGATTATTATCAGAATTCTGAGAAAATTAAGTGATTATTTTTTCAGAGGCCCCAATTTAAATTCATTTAAACTAATAATCATTGATTAGGAGGTGTGAAGTTTTACAGTTATTATCTGTAGTTCTAAAATTGTGAGACACCTGCACAAGCCTGATTGACAGCGCTAAAAGGAACTAGATTTTTTTTTTTACATATTATTCATTTCATAACATGCTATCAGGACATAAGGACATTTCTAAAAACTATGCAAAAAAAGCAGTACATATAAAAGTTATGTACTGCAGCCTTAAAGGCTAAAGGTCAAATCGAATTGAAGTGTTTCTTGTAGCTGTGTCAGAACATAAGACTCTGAATAAGCCTGGAGCAAAGCTGATATGATAATTTGCTAAAGCACAGTAAACAGCTTCCTCCAGCAAACAGAAACGCCTGCAGGCAGCACAGCGGCCGGCCTGGAATGCCTCCTTGGACGGAGCCGTTTAGGGAGCTCTGGATGTCTGTATGACCTCATTAGCACACAGGGCCACGGCTGTACAGTCAATCTGCAGCTACCGCAACTTTGCACACATAAAACAAACCATATCCGCTGCATTAAGTCGGAGGAGAAAGGAGGAGTGTGTGTGGCGTTTGTTTATGCAGATATTAGCTAACAGTGTCGGCATCCTGATAAGAAAACATGGTTGTAGTAGGAGAATCAGCCTTCAAGTTCTGGTATTACGTGCAGATGTTAGTTTTACACTTGTTCTCTGCGGAGTGAATGAAAGAAAAGTGCTTGCAAGACAGAAATTGTGTAAATTCATGTCAGAAAAATTAAGACAGCATATCAACCCGCTGCACGTTATTGTTCATATGCGTAAATTTTAATATCTGGGAAAAGTCAATCATTTTACATCCACAGCCACACTACTGCTGTAGAACGATTCGGTTAACAAAATGAAACCTGGAGATGAAGATATTATTAATTTAGTGCATTACACCACAGTGAAGGGAGAAAGAAAGCAGAAGAAACAACTTAAAACCACTTTTTTCTTCCTCTGCTTCGGCTCCGCTACATGCGGACTGGTTGCTATAGCAACGGACAACATCACCAGATTATGCATCAGGACTGATCATCAAAAAACACTCAAAAGTTTCCCAAAAACAAACAGAACATTCAGTCCGATACAGTTTGTTTTTAGGCTTGATGTTTATTTTGCAATTATTAAAAAGTGATTGCTGCAGTAGTTTAGCTACCGCTGCTATTGGCTAAGATAACAGCAGCTAATTTAAACAATTGCTCTACTGATGATCTGTCAGAGTTGGTGTTTCAATCATCTTTTTATTTTTAATTGAAACAAAAACAGATTTCCACAGCACATCTACATGTTAAGGTTGCCATAGTCAACCTAGCATAACTAGCTTGACTATTTTTTTCTTAACGTATTTTCCGCACTATAAGGCAAACCTTCAATGAACGGCCTATTTTAAAACTTTTTTCATATATAAGGCGCACTGCATTATAAGGCACATGGAATAGACTCTACGGTTACGGTTGCCACCCATCCCATATTGAATAAGTAGTCCCTGCGTATTTTATATAGTAGTCTGTCCCAGTCGTTTCACTCACGGTGTTGGGATATTGTGCCCAACTGCTTTCTTGGTAACACAGACCAACAGACACGCTGCCTCCACAGTCTCTGTCTCTCTTCTTCCCCCCGGCTTTAAATATATAGGGGCTGGTCTCTTGGTAATCCTAGTCGAAGCTCCCTGGATGAATGTCTAAAGCCACTTGAATGTCAACAAAACAGTCTGACTCGAGTCGGCGAGGAGAGCCTTCTGGGCCGGGACGGCCAGACGATGGTCACCCTTCTCCGTTCGCTTACAGCATGTTGGTGGAGAACCTGGTGCTAAATGACCTGCAGACGACCTGATTCTAGACGGTCGGTAGGTAGATAGGTCAGTCAAACTTTATTAACAAACCAGCATTCTAACAACTATCCCAGCATGCACCGCACGCTTCTTCTTCTACGGGCGAAAATGAAGTCGGCCGTAGTTGCAAGACCTGTTGTGGCTCAGCATTGGTCCATATATAAGGTGCACCGGATTATAAGGCACACTGCCGGCTTTTGAGGAATTCGGAGGTTTTTAGGTGTGCCGTATAGTGCGAAAAAATTTAATCTAATTGTCTCTGTGTTGACATTTAGTAGCAAATCACTACTACTACTGCAGAAATCTACATTTCTCCAGACATGCAGTGCATCTGTCCTCCTTCCCTCTCAGTCGCCAAAAACTGCCAACCTTCCACCATCATAAAATTAACTCAATTTTATTATTTTTAATCTTTCTAGTGCCAAAGAAAGATTAACCAAGCAACAACAAGCAGTTGTTGCTTGGTTACAAAAAGATTTTCCGTCTGGGAACAACACGTCTGGCTTTAAGGCAACTTTGAAGTGAAATAGTAGAGTTGCCATATTTAAGTTGAGATGAACCGGTTGATGTTTTATCTCTAGTTAGATAAATAAAAAAAAATATATATATATAGTTATTTCTTTTATAACTTTCTTAAATGTTTTTTTGCATCCAGTTCCTCAGGATTCAGTAGCATTAGCCTTAGCATTAATCTGCCACAATGGATGTATTTGAACTGAAGGAATATCTTTGTTTCAAAGACTTTAAATCAACACGTTCCAGAGAACCAGCTGTAATGATTCACAAGTGCAAACCAGATTAAACACCTAAACTGATTCTCACAGCTATTTTGACAGTATGACTACATAAACAAGACCAAATAACTACAAAAAAAACTGTTCAACTCCCATTTTCAGTTAATTTTGTCTCCATTTTCCATTGAAGTAAAACTGACACACTCTAAAAGCTTTTCTAGCATCAATTTTATTACATCTTTGGGTCATTTGGCCCAATGGCATCAACTCTTCACCATCTGGCACCAATAGTAAAAACAAAAAAAACTACAGAACTACAACTGTATGGGTGCTCCTTAGTGTATCATCAAACAAACAATATCTACAATACAGACTGGCAGAGGAAGTGAGGCAAGGAAGGAAATGAGTGGGTCGGGAAGCAGCAGGGAGAGATTAGGTGGAAAAACTGGTGGGGAGATAGAAAGGAAGCTTAGCAATGCAGCTCATTTACTACGCCTAATTAGAATAACAATCGGTGCTTTCATGTCCGAATAATAGGGACTCATTTCTCATCATAATGGCCAAAAGACTGAACTGGGCAGAGCCAAACTCATCCAATCTGCCCCAAGAACTGAGGGGGTTTACAAAATGGTCAGTCGGATTTAAAGCAGCTAGTAGAGGTGTTAGCTTTAGCATTAGCTTATCAAATCAAACTAAAATGGGCAGTCTAAAACAGACATGAGAAATTAGGTCTAATAGATAAAATAAAATGTTGACATTATTAGGATGGGAACATTTCCACCAGAAAACTAAACAAAATAAAATTAATTCTGAGCTCCTACATCAACCATTTGCAAGAAAAAAAAATACTCAGAACTTTTGAGATTTATTTAAAAAAACTAATAGGAAAAACGTGGAAGATTTCTGAGCTCCAAAAGTGAGAAATTTTGCAAAATAAAAATAAAAAACCTTCAAACTTTTTAGATTAACTTCACATATTTTCTATCTCAATGTTGGAAATTTTCAGATATCATAAAGTCAAAAATGTTCTGAGATTTTTTGGTGGAAATTTGTTCCTTTTTCCATCTTCACTGGTCTTAATCAATCATAATTTCTGTTTTAAATTATGCTTGAAAGCATGTAAGGCAGAGGGATCCAAACGTTTTGTCACAATGGTCAAAATAATCAAGTTAAAATTATTCAGGGGAGAAAAGACAAACAAAAAAATTAAATTAAGCAAATCAAGTAGACCTACTTATTTTGTCATAAAGGATAAATTCAGAAAGTTTTTACTCTGGTCTTTGAGTCACTTTCTTTCAAAAAGGTTGGTATATTTATACAACTTTAATAAATTAAAATTCTCTGGATAAACATGGTTCTTCTTAGAGGTGTGCCGATCGATCGGCCACCAATCATAATCGGCCGATTTCCGTGAAATCGGTGATGATCGGGATCGGCGATCATTGGCTCTGTTGCCGATATCGATCACCTGCATCTCATTTCCCAGCCTGTCTGTCCAGCTGGTCTGTCTTTCCTTCACTCGGCGCAAACGCGCAGCAACAAATGCTAAGCGATGTGTAACTATAACGCACTGAGTGGTTGGGGACGTTTGCTGTTGCAGGTCAAAATGCATCAACAGACGAAGCTAATAGACATAAAAACAATGACGGAGTTTGGCTACATCGAGGCTCACGGCAGCAAAAAAGACATGGAGGATCAGACAGCAGGTAAAGCAGCGCAGCTACAAACACTCACCGGATTAGCATGACGGTCAGAAAGCTAAACAAATAACCCGCTACATGATTTAAGTCTTGGAGCTGCGATGTAAGATGCTGGTTCTGCTGTTGAACCGCTGCTCCGCTGCAGGTAGTAATATTTAATATTTAGTAATATTTGACACGGAGCCG
>CAEGAF010104337.1:0-15720 GCA_903067075.1 Micropoecilia bifurca
ATATTTCTTTTGTATATATAGAGTTTTATATTGGTTTTGCTCTTTATTCTGCTGTAGCAATGTAAATTTCCCCACTGCAGGATTAATAAAGGAATATCTTATCTTATCTTATCTTATCTTATCTTATCTTATCTTATCTTATCTTGAAACCCACTGTTACAAATGGGATGACCATTGCCATTTCAAATGAAGCTTACTGAACATTTCAAAATAAAAGCCTCATTAATGCCTTCCAGTAAGTTCACCGCCAGAGGCGATGCAATTATATTAGCTTTAATTATATTATTCCCTCAAGTTAGTGCACCGCCATAGGCTGTGCAATAAAATTTTCTCTCAAGTTATGGCACTGTCTTGTGCAAGCCAGTGCATTAGTATTTCACCTAAAATAAGCTGGTAGCAAATTTTCTTACTTATTAGCCATGTTTAATACACTGAATAGACAGAGTCAATGAAGGACAACATGCTAGTGATGCCCCACATGCTGCTGAAAGCAAACATGCTAACATTAGCATTTTGGCTGATTTCACCTTATGCATTAATATTAAAATAAATGGTACAGGTACGTCGGTGATAATAATAATATTAAGATTTTTTTCTTTTCTTTCTCAGGATGCTACTGCCAGCATTTAGGCTAACATTAGCATATTGGCTAATTTTAGCTTATGCATTAATTCCAACATAATGTATTGTACAAGTACATATTTGTCAACAGGCTTCTGCCTTTCCACAAGTTATTGACTATATTGCTGCTTTCTTCAGCAATAATGCAAATTTTAAAATAATGCAAACATCAGAACGCTGCATCTATGCCGACGCGCACACTTTGGCATGGCCCCTCAAAATTTCTGCAAGAATTTTCTAGTTCAAACCTATTCCTGTGGTTAGCACTTGGGGTTGAGGATAAAATTTCATAAAATATATTTTTTTGTTGCATCAAGAGTTGGACGTGTTAAACTGATGAACAAATACCAAAATTCAATAATGTTAATATTAATTTATGACCTAATTGCAGACGACAAAACTCCAGTCACTCTGCACCCTCTGACCTATCCAACGGCAACACCATGCCCCAAATCTCAGAACTATAAGCATGGATGGGAAGCTTCGCTTTATAGGCATATGCTGCAAAGTCAATGGCTAAAGGCAAGTGGTTGTCTACCGTCACTACACACATGAGGAGCTGCAAGCTAGTGACTCCATGCAGTCTGCTGGGCTTCCTCACACAGAAAACCTTTAAGCCATTTTGAATAATGAACTGAGCATAATGTGCTGTTTGATAACTAGGATTAATAGGAATGTACAAGATGACATTTGTAAAATGGCACTATAGAAATGAACTGAATTGAATAAAATTGAATTGCAAAGTCAGTTGTCAAATTGTTTCAGACAGTACCACCACCCTAACCATAACTCTAACCCTTCCTGGAGTGTACTGCAGGTAAATGCAAAAATATCAATGTGGACCTATAAAACATTAATGGAGTTTTCAAACCTAATAGCCTGGTACACTGACAAGGTCACCAATGGTCTGTCCTTTTGGTGACTAAAATTCCAATATTGTTCAGTTTCCACTGCTGTGGTTCTTTTTCAAACTGCATTGTGTCAAAAATAAATGCTTTAAAAACTTGTTCTTCCTCTCCCCTAAGGCGGTGCTGTACCAGGAACCACTGAAAAAATGACACTAAAACCTCTGAAGAAGCAAATACATAAACGTGGTTGGAGAATTTCTCTTTAGTCCTTTGTAAAATACCTCAATACATTTCTCCTTCTATTGCTGTAGTCTTGCATTTGTTTAGGTTTATTTACCCAGAAAGCATGTAGTCAACTTCCTCCTGTTGGAGCAGTCTCTCGGTCTGCTCGGTGTTCACATTTGCATTCAAACCGCACCAGAGTTCACTTCAGTTTAACCGAACTGAGATCTAGTTTTTTAGGCAGACAAGAGGTCACTGTTTTGGTCCACATCAGAGTTTTGATTGCACATTCACTCCTCCCTACACATACCAGACCTTCTAGGCAAACAAGCTAGATTTGGATTAAAGCGGATTGAACAGGACTGGTGTGAATACACCATAAGACAGTAAAACAATAGGTACCGCAATTCTGGCTGCCGTTGTGAACGGGTGTGTGTAATGTTGACTTGTACACACCCATCTCTATCCAAGATTAACCCATCTTTGGTAGATCTCCAAACCTTGGAGAGTTTGGAGAGTTTTTTGACTCTTTGATTGTTTTTCTAGATCTCAGGTCACCTGCAACCCTGGACAGGACCACATGGGCCCAGAAACATTCCATGTGGGTGGTTTTGATCCATCTTTAGAAGAATTTAGTCACATTAGGGTACTTACTAGTGCACAATACAATCCTAATAGTAAACACTGTAAAAAAAAAAGTAGGAAGTTGGCACTTACATGCACTAAGCCTCTTGTAATAATCCTGAATTTGTCACCCTCTGGGGAAAGCATCAAGTAAGCCAATATTTCATACAACTGTGTAAACTAATCCAGAGCAGTGCAGGAGGAAAGGCTTCTGTCTGACCTGGAAAGGCCAATCTGGAACAATAATAAATGACCAGGACTCTATGATTGTACGATTTACCATATTTATAAAAAGCCATCAATCGTGCTGTTTATACCTACTCAATGTAAATTCTCAGTGGCAGCTCGATGCAACCAGCCATTCCAGAGCAAGATGATTCATAATACTTCTCTCACCCCTATTCCTCTCCCCCTTTAACAGAGTTTAAAGTAGATTTTCCAAAATGACAGCTATTAGCATGAATTATCCATTAGAGGAGGTCAATGAGACCAAGGACGCAGAAGGATGGAACACGCTCAGCACCTTATGCTTACTTAACATGCTGCACCTCATGCTGAGTGAGAAATGGCACCCAATTTCTCTATGTCCCTCCCTTTATCACCCTCTCGCAGGATTACGCACAACTAGTGGGAATATTTATGTGAGTTGTTTCTGGGTTACAGTCTGGCTACCATCATGCTACAGATTCAGATTCCTGACATCCTCGCTGGTATTAGAAAAGACTTTCATTGTTCTGCGGATGAGAGAGAACACATTCCTGTTAAGGAGAAGGTGAAGCTGGAAATCTGGCCTATAGTTTATAATGAACTGTGTGCAATTGTCAATTTGTGTTAAAACTCAACAACCAGAGGTGGTGAGGAGATACTTAGAGATGAACCGATCCAATATTAATATCTGTAATGGTCCCAATATTGAGAGAAATTCTAGTTTGGGCACCGGTGACCTGTAAGGGCAGATCTATTCAGTCTAATTCTATGCCTTGTGCTCTGAACCACGTCATGCTGTATTATTTATTTTACATTTTATTTAGAATTCCTAACAGCACTTTCTGAACCATTTGAAAGATGTTTTGTTACAGTTTATTTTTACATGTTTGACCAAAGAAGTCAATTTATTGTTTTAATCAGCTTCAGTTTCTTAATTATTTATTTTACATTGACTGCTCTACTCCTAATGGCACTGACTGAACAAACTAAGGTTGTGTTGTTTTTACATGTTTGGCTAAGCTACTGAAGCTAGTGGTATTTTAGTGAGCTGTATTGGTGCAGAGTTAGCAGATAGATTTGTAAATTGGTACATTTATATCTTCGTTTTAAAAAATAAAAAATCTAAGTCATTTCAGCTGTTTTTCCGTATCGGATCGGTATCGACAAATACTAAACCTCAGATATCAGTATCGGAAGTGAAAAAAGTGGATTGATGGATTCCTCGAGATGACCTGAGAGTAAATACATCTGAATGTTACATTTATCTGTTTTACCATCAGTCTACATATACAACAGTGCATTAATACAACATCTATACTCATTCAGATTTTTCTAATTTTGTTACATTCCACAGTAACTTTTCATTACATTAACATTTTTATTTGACGGATCAACACAAACTGATGCATAATTAAGAAGCAGCTGAAATAATTTTTGCTCTTGAAAATGTTAGTGTCAAGTTTCTGTACAATTAGAACCCGAATGGAACCAACAACTCAATTCCCGGGTCAATCAGGGGCCGCATCGACCCGTTCAGCTCCGCTCATCTGTTTTGGTCACAAACATTAGCAGAGAACGTCCTCTGCTAACATCTGGAGCAATTTGTTAACCACCTGCTGGAATCTGGTCAGTCAGACGTTCCATGTAGTCTGTATATTTCAAAACCTGTAACCCTTCACTGCCACAGATAATATTTAAGAAAGTGATTAAACCAGTTTATTAGGATTTCCTGTATAAAAATCAAAAATCTTAAATACATAAATCCAGCTTGGGATTAACTTTAATATCAAAAATACAGTGTAACAAAGTGTAAATATGAATAATATTAAAAGCAGATGTAAAATCCATAAATAAGGTGCAGGTGTAAGAGTGCAAAGAGCAAACTGTTCCTCAGCAATCTTAAAAACCTCTAAGTGTTCCTCCTCTGTCAGACTGCAGCGCTCGCTGTGCTCAGCTTACTGCTGTTTTGATCAAGGTGACAATATTAACTTGCTACAGTCACGACAGTGTTATTATGTCTGGGTGGAAGATGAATATTGTCAGGCTCCCTGCAGAGCTCAGCTTGTTGTTCTACAAATGAACCATATCACAAAATTGGAGTTTTGGTGATTTCACACAAATGCACACACACACATGCACACGCTCACACACGCAGAGGTAGTGTCTGTCCAGGATGAATAGTTTGTGTGCATATAGTTTAAGTAGTGCCGTTTAGCTTTGTTTCCCACAAATGTCTTGTCATGCTCAGCGTCAAAGTTGGATGGGTTTGTTGTGTTGCAGAAGTAAGGCTTCCTGTTTGACAGGCGAATTTTGGAAAAGGTTACCTGTCATCTCTGTTGGTGGCGTTCTGCATAATTTTTTAACTGCGCCTCTTTCCGCAACTCCTGGCATGTTTTAAAGTGGCACCCTGTTGACTATGGCAGCATATGGAAGAAAAATGAAATGCATTTCTTGACTGAAGTCTTTTTGTTGGAGAACTGCAGGCTGTGAAGGAAAAATTCCATTCAGTTCTTTTCTGCGTACTTGTGTAGCTCCATTTTCACAACAAATGCCATCCAAGAGAATTTGCAGGACAAATAGGTCCAACTCCAATCCAGATATAGAGTTCCTCGACATTATCCATGTGTCCCTCTTGACTGAATTTGTCTTCATGAGTTCTCAACTCTTTTTATTTAGGATCTAAATTTAAAGTCGTTCATTTTTTAGTTGTGGAACCTGCTAAAACCTGATGCTGAAAAGCTAATAGAAAGGACAAATAACACAAATAGGTGGACAGAAAGTAAGCAAACTGACAAACAGAGAGAGATGGATGTACTATATGTTTCATACATGCACAGGCTTGAAAAGGAAAATGTGAGGCCAGACCAGGAAAACCGCAGCCTTGACATGATTGTCAAGAAATTTCAATTCAATAATTTGTGGAACTTGACGAGACGTGGACTGAGGCAGAGCGTTTCTCGTGGCAGAGCCGGAAATGTTGCTAAGTGGTCTCAGTGTTTTTTTCAGATCGACTCTTGTTTCATTAATTTCATATTTGACAAAATTGGATGCCATTTGCAAAGCAGCCAATCCAGGTGGGCCTTTCATTTTTCTGGCTGGAGAATATCTGAACATATGAGGGAGGAGATGAAGTAAACCGTCTGCAGTAAAGCTGTTGGGTTCTACTGTGCATATTAATGCATATTCAGATATATTAAGTGTCTGGACCACTAAAACAGGCAGGTCCTTGTGACTACCGGTGGTCCCATGTACTCCCTACTGTATATCCCAACACATAGCTGCAGATTTAGATTTGTTGGATTTGGTGTATCATCTTGGTTGACAGCAGCTTGACATTTTTATCTTACTTTTATAGTTTTATCATTGTAATCACCACTAGCAATGGCTCCTCTGTGGTTTCTGTTAGTGGAAAAAAATCCACCAGCCTGTTCTGTTCAAGTTTAAATTTTAAAATTGTTTCCCAAGTAAACATGGAATATGCATAAACAAAGTTTTGGAAAGGTTTTTTCACAGTCGTGAAAGAGAATGTGAAAAGATTGCATGTGAAAGAGAAGTACAAATCCAGCAAAAATAAAAAATAAAATGATCTTTTCTGCAAAATGTGCATGATTGTGTAGAGAGGGCCAATCACTTCAAGCTGTTACAGTAGCTTGGTTTTTAGGTTTGTAGCTTCTCAGGCCATTGAACATTCTACTTGTTTGACTCGATCATTTTCCTTGCCTCTAATGTTCCTTTTCTCCTTCTCCCTGATGGTAAGCTAATGTTTTATAGCCCAGATTTCACTCTGTTCTGCTTCAAACTGCCTCTCCGCATCTCTTTCACTGCCACTGCACTTTTTTCTTGATTACCGTAGAAATGCCATGAAAGGACATCTTAAGGTTGTCTGGAGATGAATGTGTTCACTCCCTGAGTGATAAATATATTGATGACTTTGTGAAAATACACCTTTTCGGAGTTACAATGTTAGACGTTGCTCAGGAGCTCACAGCAAAGTTAATGGACGAAATCAGTCTGATGTTATTTTCACTCCTCTGGTCTATTGTATTGGCAGAATAGAAAATCTTGGGACTGACCAGAACTTAGTACAGGTGTAATATACAAGTGATCAGGCATATTATTATGACCGCTTTCCCTCTTGTTATGTTTCCAAAACCACGTCCATATTTCGCTGGTGTCGAAAAACACAATTTTGCATTTTTGTATTTCCTTTAAATAAGAAATACAATTAAGTTTACACACGAATAAGTTTGTTTATGAGATAAGTCATTAAAAATCATGTCACACCATCATCCTCCTTGTTTCGCCTTGTTTCGGTTCATTCCCTCACATTGTGTCAGTGTTTTTCTTCATTTCTTTCCATCATCAGAAAGATGTGTGTATGTGAGGTCGTTGTTTCATCACCTGTGATGAAACAACGATGTAATTCCTTAAATATTCCTTAAAGCCTCCTTTAAGAAATATTTTCAACACTGAAATATTTAGAGCTTTGACCTACATCCCATTTTACTGTAAAACTTAAAATGAATCATTAATTCAGTCATTTATTTTTGAATTATAGATGTTCCTGTTACTGGTGATTTTAGTGTTTCTGTCTTAAAAATTTGCAGATGTTCTTTTGCATTGTTATTATTCACTGATATTTTAGGTGTGTGTTACAATCCACCCATAGTTAGACATGACTGGTGTTCTGCCTTTTTAAGAACAGTTGTTGTTTGTTCAGTGTGACACTATATTTAATGTATTTTAGATTGTTCATTCAGTTTTGAACATTTTGAAACAGGAAGTCATTGAGTTAGTACTTCCTGGTTAGCATTCCTTTGGATTGCTTGCAGCCTGTGGATCCAGTTTGTACTAAAAATGGTACAAACAAGCCAATGTAGCACATGAGTTGGGGACCTTCACTCTCTCCGCTGCCACATTCAACATGGCAGCAACATGACATAGGACACATGAGATCTCTATGTATTCATGTCCTGTGAGGTCTTTGTTAGGAATGTGAACAATGCTTTAATGCTTTTGCTCAGCTTGTTCAAAAGCAATGTTGGATGTTTTGGGTTCCATTAGTCCCAAATAAAACATGCTCACCCAACTAAAGTTATGGTCTCAGATCAACACACAAATTAGCAATAAAATAGATCTGTACCACTAGCTGAGAACAAGACTCAGTTTTAATCAGCACAATTAGCACTAGGGGGAACATTTTCAAGGTTGTTCCACTTAAGAGGAAACAGTGTGATGATGTTCCTGCATAACAAAGTCCATGTGAACTTTGTTCTCCATTTCCCAGTCAAATGACAAGGTTCCTATTATGAGCAAATTATTTTTGTTTCTTTTGTGCTTTACTGGGGTTGGGGGTAAACACAAATTCATCATGCTGACCACCTAAAAGGATGAAAGAGGTGATTGATGATTATGATGAAATGAATTCCCCTAACACAGCATACAGTAGCAGAATTTGCAGGTTGTGCTGCTCCTTTGCAGGTGTGCTGTCCCTGTTCATGATGCAAAAACTGTGTCCTAGTATATATGGTGAGACTCTTTCTGGCATTACTATGAGTTCACATCTCAGTAAAATACAATGAACTGAAGGACATTAACTTTTAAAAACTGACATTTTAAGGAGAGGGTTGGAGCGATAAAGGAATATAACAGTTCTGTGGTCCAGCAGAATAGAAGGAATCAATGCAGCTTCACATGGAATGCTGAATGTTGATTAAATTGTCATGGTCCGATGCTGATGCAGTGTCCAATGCCAGAAAGGTCCCAAAGGACCCTTTACTGGCCGTTAAAATATGCTCCCAGCTTCACAGTATAAAGGGCTTTTGAAAAGTATTTCTACCCCTTGGACCCATTTTGCCATCTTACAACCAAAATCGAATGTATTTTAGGTTTTTTATAGCAGTCCAAATCAAGTTATAAGGGGGAATTTCTATTATTAAAAATAACTTAAAATGTGCTGTGGACAGATGATACCAAAACTAAACATGTGTGGTAGAGGACTATGTTTCACACTATCCATCTGTGAAACATGGTGGTGGCACTATTATGCTAAGGGGAGGACTTTCTTCAACAAGGAGGTTGAAGCTATTGATGGGAGATGGATGAAGTTAAATAGGTCCAGCTTCCAGAGGAACAACGGCTCTTTAGACTCACAGACTTTCACATGGTGAACTGCACTACTATATTTCCACAATCTAAACCCGTTTCTTTCCTCCACCTGTTAGTACGGCAGAAAGTAACAGTCTGGCTGATGCTCCATGTGTACAAAACAGTTCCATGTCAACACCAAGTGCTTTACTGTACGACACCAAACGTGGTCATAAACACGTCAGTGTCCGACGTCCGCTTTGCGAAGTGGCCTTTTACTCTGTCCACTTATCACTGCAGCAACTTGTACGTTTTCTGACTTCTTCAGAGCTCCAACCAACATCTCAAGGAACAAATGCTGTGACCACACACCAACACGTAGTTTAGTACACATAGGTGAAACATGCACAATTGGAAGGAAGGCAAGAATTTGGGCTTCAAGGTTTCTGTCTGACCCCTCCTAACCCCACTAAGGGACAAGGGTGTATATGTAGCAGAGTCAATTTTATTTATTTTATTTAATTTTCTTTATTAACCTTCTCAAAACTCATTTTCTTGGAATTGATATGTCTGTTATGTATTATTTGTTTTATATTGCTTTTATTTTTGGTCCCTCGTATGTAGAAATCCATCCTCATCTATGAATTTTAGTTTCTCTTTGTTTTTTTAATTGCATTTTATTTTGGTGGGGAAGCTTTTATTTTCTTACTTCCTGTTTTTGCGTCATATCCCGTGTGTTCCCGCTGCCCTCCTCAGTTCTAGCTGCGCTGAGGAGAGGTGAGCGTTTTTCTGTTTGTGTATTGAAGTGTTGAAAATGTTCTAAAGTATGTTGTAAACTCATAAGTTTTCATATATACATATATTGTTGTTTGGATGTTTTATGTTTGGAGTGGCATCTCACTGGGCATTTGGTTCCCATGTTTGTAGCATCTGTTGGGTTTTCTTCGCCAAGGTGATTGTTTTGTGTTTTTTTGGTTGGTTAAGGTGTGTGTGTGTNGTGTGTGTGTGTGTGTGTGTGTGTGTGTGTGTGTGTGTGTGTGTGTGTGTGTGTGTGTGTGTGTGTGTGTGTGTGGAAGCTGAAGCCTAGGAGCTGCTGACAGGGACATTTTCTTGTTTTAAACAGGTATGTGTGCTGTTTAAAACCTTATTTGGATGTTAGAATAATGTATTTAGTATATTTCAATGTTATGGTGGAATATTGTAATTATAGAGTTGATTATTTCTGTTTAGGTTTTACTTCAATTGTTTTGTATGACTGTAGATTTATTTTAATGTTAGTGAATCTCAGAATTTTGGTTTTGTTTAATGTATTTCTGTCAGTTCGTGCCTAGCTGCGCTGAGGAGAGGTGTGTGTGTGTGTGTGTGTGTGTGTGTGGAAGCTGAAGCCCAGGAGCTGCTGCAGTGACATTTTCTTGATTTTAACAGGAATAAAATTATCCTGATTCCTGATCCCGTCGTTGTCATTTTACCAACCGCTACATATAGAAAATGGATGGATGGATGGATGGATGGATGGATTGGTTTCTGTGAACCGACAACTCATTGAGGGCAAGACAGTTGGATGGCTGCAGCTGTGTTTCCATTACAAATGTGGGCAAATCTCTGTGTATATTCTGCCAATGTTGAAAAAACAACTACTGTGCTTCCATTACATAAGAAAGTAAATTAAAATCATGCATGAATAAAGTTGTTCATGCAATAAATCATTAAAACATTATGGCAGCAACAGATAGATACATGAGATATATTTACACAATTGAACCATGTTGCTAGAGCTCATCATTTATCAGCCAATCAGAGGAGACTTGGGTGTCTTATACAGGCATTTTAGCGACATGGGGTTGGCTACATATGTGGTGTTTTGGGGAAATTGTAGTCTGCCATTTTACGAAACACAACTTTTTATGAACTGTGATGGAAAGAGAGTTCTGGTGGATCCAGCTGGATGACGGCTAGTTTGAAAAGCTGATTGCAACTTCAGACTTTATACATGTTTCAGTATAGGCCAGAAGTGTGTTGTCAAACTACAGTTTGGAGGAATCTGCTGTCATTAAAACAAATGTAAAGTTTATAACATCTTACACATTCAGGGTCCAGGAAGCATCCATCTCTCTCTTTGGTGATTTGAACCCAAAGCTTAAATCTTGACCACTGTTAAAGTTTTACAGACACTTTAAGTGAAACAAATGTGAAACAAATTGTCTTCATCTCAGAAAGTCAGAGACGCCACCGCTGCCAAAGGCACAAGCATGCAGATGCCGGAGTGAGCCGCTTCCTTAATGACAGATGAGAGCGACTGAAAAGCAGCAGGCGTTCTGCCCACTTTCTCTTACATCGCCTTGGCGTCTGACTGCAAATTTCCAGCCGTCACAGTTCCTATTAAAACATATCTGATGGCATTCACCGCATCGGTATTACTTTCACAGCTAATCTGCCAAACTGATAAGGTGAGGAAGTGAGTGTCTTACCCACAGAAACCAAGTGGGGTGACACTATTACACTCTTTTTAATCAATAATCTGTACTCAACCCCCTCATTCAAACAAGCTGCTGCCTTGCCACCAACAAAAATCAGATATATTTGCATAAACACCTTATCATTTAATTACAGCCAAGAGTTCTTCAATCAGGCCTTTAGATTATGCCTGTGCAGAGGCCTCTTTGACGGAAATAATGAAAAGTCCCGAGTATGCCTCTGTGCAGTGAGAAAAATACCTTTTGTGATGTATTGGTGTGTAATGAGGGTGTATTGTAGTCACAGTTCATGAATTTTTAAGTAACAGATCATTTTAAAGTAATTTTGTGTCGTCCCTCTGACAGCCTTGAAAGGAGTTCCTCAGGGTGGGATGGGCGTATTCTACACCCAAAGTCAAGTTTTTGCTCACTTTTCTGTGCAAAATCAGTCACACCAGCTACGTTTGTGCACAAAGCTCTATTTGTATTCCACTAATGTGAAAAGTAAAAAACTAATTTTTAATTGCTGTATTTCCTTTAAATAAGAAACACAAATATAATCACACTTGAATATATTTATTAACATGATAAGATATCAAAAACATGCTGTGCCTTCACCCTCCAACTACTTCTGTTCTCTTCTTCCTCATGGTTTGCATCAGTAGTAACATCTGGTTGTTGATCATGTGACCTGTGACAAAAGTGCTACCACTGCGGATTTGTAAAAAAACCCCACATCATCCATCTCTCCCTGCCGGATGGTGCCATAGTCCTTCTTCACAGTGGGGAGGCTGTTGGTTGACTAATGTTCTCTAATGCCTAGTTCACACTGATTTTAAATATGACGGGAAATTTCCAAAACCTGAGAGACCACACACTGTGATTAGAACACCCTAGATCTAGCAGGATTGGTTGTATAGTGTGTGATGTGGAGCCACATGGCAGGAGCAACTCACCACACACAGACCAATTTCACAGGAATCTCGCAAAACCAGTTTGCTTACTGTGAGTTCACAGTAAGCGAACATGGCCGACTCAGCGCTTACCAGATATCCCAGTAGTCAGGTAGAACAAACTTCACAGAACTGCTGGGCTTATACTTGAATTGGAATTTCTTGGTGGATGCAATTTAGTTCAGTGAAGACAGTTAGATGCACTGGGTTTTATTTCAAGGTATCGAATTGAAGGGGGGCAACTGTCCACACTTTTCAGATTTTTATTTGAACAAACGATAAAAATGCTCTCCTCACGTTCCAATAAAACCGAATTAAAGTTTGTGATTGTAACATGGAAACGTCAACTTCAGCTCGCTGGGCCAATCAACACGTAATGCCGATCATAAAAAGCAGTTTTTCAGAAAAAGCCTCACAAACATTTACCCTGATCTGCATGATGGACGGGACGGAGGTCTGTAGTGAAGCTGTGCAGTGGTGTTAGCAGACCCAATGAACGCCTGCGGCAGCCATCATTAGGACTGTTAGTCTAATTATTCTAAAAGATTGGATTATAAAACAGCAGACTAATCCTGTTTCCCTGTTGGGGATTTGCATTAATGCACTGAAACATTCTGAAACAGAAAATGTTTCAGTGCATCGCAGACTATTTGTGTCTGGCAGGGAGCCTTTGGAGCTCATCATGGGTGACAGCCATGTCCTCTGGCTGGCTGACAGTAGCTGTTCCTGTGGTTGCTACCTTAAGCACTCTAATGACCATCTGAGCTGCTAGGCTAGAAACACAACTGTCTCCTCATTACCTGTTGCTGCTCGTCTATTTATAATAGGGAGATTTGTCGCAGGCTGAAGGGAAAATGCAGCCCTAAATTTGTCCTGCGCCACAGTTTTTTCAAATAATAAGAGCTTATCGTCTCCATAACAACAAAATGTGCTTTTAGCTAAACATTTCCCATTGATTGACTCCTGAAGGAGTAAAACCTCAAACACTGCCAGTCAGTTTAAAGGCTCTATAGTTCTGTCCATTAACACATGGTTGAGTGTGAACTTCCTCCAGACTAACTTCAGAACTTATTTCCAACCTGGCATTATGCCTGTATGTGATTGTATAGCAGGGGTCTTGACAGTTTGCTGGTCTGGAGGATCAGTGTGTTACCTGGGAAACACAGCACTGACCTCTGAGGAACAACGGTTACTCGACATAAAAATATAATTATATCAATATTCAGTCCTCTATTTTGTTCACTTTTTAATATATAATCTCTGTTGTTTATCTTAGAGAAGGTGACTTAACCTCTCTGAATTAACAGAAGATATCAACGTACATGCTATTTTTAAATTTATTTTTAGCAATTTAATAACTAGCCAGAGGTGAGCTCACTTCATCTCACTTCACCATGATTCGCGGGTCTTTTTCAGACCCGCAAATCATGACACTTTGTCTACGTGTCACAGTTGGTATAAGGTTTTTATACTGGAATGGCTAACTTTGTCTATAACAATCTCACCTCAGCACATAAAAAAATAAATAAATAAAATAGACTCATAATAAACATTATGCCAGATGTTCCTTTTGTGCATGACCCATGAAAGTCAGGCTTGTCCACTCCTGGTATGACTGGCCCAGGTTTTTAGGGACTTTTATATAATATCTTGCTGTGTCTCATAGTATGAAAAATAACAGAATAAAGGTGATGACTGCACTGACCATCGTAACACTTTCTTCCTTCCAAAGACTGGGTCGTGCATACTGGAGTCACGACAGAATGTCCTGCATTTCTTCCAACTCTGATTTCAGCTCAACTCAGAAGAGTTCCATGACTATTTTCATAAATCAGAGGTAAACTGTGACCCAGAGCAACATTCAGTGCTTTCAATTGATTTCTCTCTCACTTATATACATAATTATAATTATATGACAGACTTTATTATCTGTCAAAACTCCCCAGTGTGCTGAGGAGCTTTTGAGAACTGAAGCTGTTGTTACAGATGCTATATTCCACAATCAAGCTGATGAATGAGTCCCACCTTCGTAGACCGTGGATGGATAAGATTGTGTTTTTGTGCCAGGTGAGTTACAACAACATCTAACAAAGACCACAGCTCATATCAGTGAACATAAAGCCAACTCTGAGCCTCATTGATGGCGCTGAGGTGCTTTTGCGTGTTCGGACAACCTAAAATGTTTTTCATATTTCGGCATAAAGACGATGCCACGTCTTTACTGCGTCCACCCATTGAAAGTCCTGGATCTCCTTACCTCTGGCTGTAAGTAGATTTCCGTGTCTGTCAGGAAGTCGTGTATTTGTGCAGAGCAGAAACCTGACAAAGACGATATAGCAAAGCATATGCGCATAGACAATAAGCAGGAGGAAGAGAATATTTATGAGTATACAAGAAAACAAGTGTATGACTGATGTGTTGTGATGGTAAAATAAAAAATATCCTGCTGGAAAGAAAAGTCCAAGAAATGCTGTTGCATTTCTTATGAGAAAGGACGAGATGAATAAACCATGCACCTGCGTGATTCACGTTTCTACCCTCATCTATTAATGGTAATATAATAAAGAATGAGACGATAGTTCTTGAGCAAAGTTAACATCCTGTCTTTAGTCTCAAGACTAAAGACAGGATAGTAGAACTGGTACATGTGTACCATTTAAACTGGTACCAGGATAGTAGAACTGGTATCATGTGTACCAGTTAAACTGGTACACATGATACCAGTTTAAGTCCGGTACATATGTCACATCTGAACAGTCAATATTGAGAGGTAATGTGTTTGTTTCTAATACAGACTGTCTGCTTTCCTCCATAGCGACACTCATCATCCTGTTCTCTGTCCAACAGAGCTGATTGATTTTTTCTTTAGCATGTAATTAACATGTAATACCAAGACACAGGGATGCAAAGCCTGTTGATGTCAACATGAGGGCATCATGGCAAGGAATTGTCCTCATAAGCCTTCAGTATTAGCAAGTGTTTTCTTCAAAGGTAGCCTCGATATGGCCCTAAGACTTTCATAATGTTGAGAACATAAATTAAATGTCAGAATTTAACCAGCATAACAAAACTCACTATAAAATGTTACAGAATTCACTGACATAATGTGCAAAGTGGAGTCCCAGTATTCACAGGCATTAAGGACCACAAATATTAGACCCTCCTCTAAAAATGCTTATACACAACTTTAATGTGTGAATACGATAACTACTGCTCACACTGTGCTAAGGCATTATTTTCATCTGAATCTTTTAGATGTGTTCTATAAAACAATGTCAAAAGTTTTCTGGAGTTAAATTTCACAGAAAAATATGCAAATAAGTTAACCCATGAACACTGAACTGAGGGGGAACTGTGTTGGCTTCAGGAATTGATGTGACAGCTCTGGTTCTTTCACCCATCCGTCCTGTTATGCACACTCGGAGGCTGGTTAGTTGGTTTTTAGGTGGTTTATTGAAATCTGTAATCAGTGGCCGACCAAACACACATGGCACAGTCAGCCTCTCTACCGGTCAACCCACAGCTCACAACAGAGCGCTGAACCAACTGTGTGATTCACAAACAATTATAGTGAATTCTGACATTATATTTTCTAGGCCATTTGATCATATAGTTTTAGATTATAAATAAAAAATATGAACAATAAATACAACAACAGTCATTAAAAGCTATCTGGGAATTAGTGGAAAAGAAACATGTCATGTT
>CAEGAF010104348.1:0-10520 GCA_903067075.1 Micropoecilia bifurca
CAGTTTATAATGCATGCACTTTTATTTATGCATTTATCTTGATATTAAGAAACATATTTTGTTTTTAAAAACAATTACATTTGTTGCTGTTTGCCTGTTGAAAAATGTTTTCCCTTGAAGTTACTGACAGAGCCATAACAAAATATTGCTTTATTCATTTAATCATTAAATAATATACACTGTGTTAGGTCTTAGTTCAATAGGCTATGTGCAATCATTTCAATATGTTTTAATAAACATTAAACCAGTCCGGCCCTCGGCTTGTAGAAAATTTGTTTTTTGGCCCTCTGTGTATTTGACTTTGACATCCCTGATCTAAATGAACAACGAGAGGCAGAAAAGCATGAAGGACTTTTGAAAAGCGCTCACTTAAAGATGCTGAGGTGAACCACACCCGGTCAGGACGTTTGACCATCAAACTATACATTAACAGTGACACCTCACTCTAATAGCAATTACTGCAAAAAATAAATGTCTGTTCATTCTATAGATTTGTCCTCATTAGAGATGCACCAGATTTTTCACCCAATTTTCGATCTTCAATTTTTCTAAAGCATTGACCAATTCTGATTTCTCTTCCAGAGCTAAGCATGTAAGACTTTTAGGATTATAATCAATAATATTCTAAATATTGTTTTTAGTCTTTCTGTCTTGAGCAATCATTGATTTAATTAATAATGGGCCCTATATCTGAGCTATAGGGCCCATTTTATTCAACAATTTCAAACAGCAACTTTACTGCCATTCTTTGAGCCTTCATGGCCTTCATGTTTTCTACTGTAGTCTTGCTCTCTCTGGCTCCACTGCAGCCTAAAGATGTCCACCCATAACCTAAAACATAGTCTGTCTTTGGTTTCTTGGTGCGGATTAATCTTTGCAGATTGACACTTGGCAAAAAAAAAAAAAAAAAAAAAAGGACTAAAATTTTGGCAGAAGCCGTCATTGACTATAGAGTTTGTTTCCCTGCAGTTTGTGCCGCGGTGGAGCAGATGCAGTCTAAATCATGTTTTTGCACTGTGGGAGGAATTCAGAGTATCTGGAGAGAATTCGTGCCCTTCATAGGGAGAACATGCAAACTGCATGCAGAAAGGCCCCAGGCTGGGATTTGAACCCAGAAACTTCTCGTTGCAAGGCAACTTCACTCCCCAACCATAGATATGTCGTAGAAAATACAGCTTCCTTTTAAAAAGCTTCTTACATCTCTGTGTTCCCTAAACTTTTGTTTTTTGTGACTTAAGAATAAAAGTAGGCTTCTCACTAACTCAAAATACATTTGCAAAAAAATTTATATAACTGCACAATATTGTTAAATACTGAAATAAATTAAAATACCCAACTTTAAGTCTTATACTAAGGTAGCATATTTATTCTTACTGGTGCTTTTATTATTTGGAAAAATGCAGGATGTTTGAGTTTCCAATCAGCTTGTCATTGATCGGAGCAGATCATTCTAGAAATGGGATCATTCTAGAATATTTGTATGAATGCGGTGTGTGTGAAGAGGCTGTTTCCTTCTCTCTGAGCAGCAGTGATGAGGCACCTATATTTACCTTCATCTGAAATGCCCTGAGGTTTCAGTCCTTTTGAGTCATCATGTGGGAATGTCCAAAAACACATAACTCCAAACCAAACAGAGGAATATGAAGATAATCATTGGCCATAACTCTGTACACACCCATGCATGCTTACACTCACACACACACACTCGGCGGTACTAACGGGAAATAATCCTCCATGCCCTCTGGTGATGAAACTTCTGTCACTAAAATATACGGTCTCCTGGTGTGGAAAACTCCAACACACACACACACACCATCTCACTTAGATTATTATGGTCTTTGGAAAGTCTAAATACAAGCAGAAACCTGTTGGGTGAGCTGGCTTTTTCATCATCACTCATTTGTCATCTTTAGACAGACCAGCTCAAACCGGTGTAGAGATAGGTAGGATCTGGTGTATAGTGTGTGTGTGTGTGTGCGCGCGTGTGTGTGTCCACCTGAAGTGAAGCATCATGTAGCAATAAGCACGAAACCCAGTCCGTTCAGGGGCAGCAGTTATTACTGACTGTGACCTCAAACCTTCAAGTGAACTATGCAGAATGAAGGGGGAAGAAAACAGCTCAGGGGCTAATTGAAGCATCATATTACTGGTGGCGTTGGTCCCAGCGGTTGCACCTCACCGATGTATTCACTGCGCTAGTCAAATCTGACTGGAACAGACCAGGTTTGCTCAGCTGAAGGTCCTGTTTTTGTCAACTCATTTGCGTACACAGGTTTTCTCCCAGAACCCCGGTGGAAGGGGTGCTAGTACATCAGCAGACCATCGTGTTTTTGTGTTAAGAAATGTTTGAAATTACAAAGATTCAGAGGTGCACAAGAAGGCATCATAATTTGAAGATAATAGCTTGTAAGGCCAGCAGGCAGGTACAGGAACGGCGCCCAGTTCAATGCATCAACTATAAACCCAGCTTAACCCATCTTTACTGTATGACAAACTGTACATAAAGTAAACAAACTAGAGTGGGCAAGTAAAGCCTGGTGACCCACCAGACTTGTAATACACTGGAGGAAACTGGTACATAGTGAAGCCATGTTCTGCTTTCTCCCCGACTGATGTTGATGGTGACGATGGCGGTAGGAGTTCGTCTTACAAACGGTGGGTTGTCTGTTCGATCCCCATATTGTCCGCCTCTGTCGTTATGTCCTTGGACAATGTTTTCCACCATCACTGTGCGAATGTGTGCATAAATGGGTGAATGACTTCTAGTACGAAGCACTTCGGGGTTCTCTGGACTTGATAAAGCTCCGTGCTGGTCATTTACCGTTTACATCCTGTTTCCCCTCCGTTCAGGAAAAGGGTCATGGAGTGAGCAGACTCCTGCAGAGCTTCACGGCTGATGAAGGTTTCCGCTTGGATGAGGAGAGCAGTTTCTCGGAGGGAGAAGAGGAGGATGAGGAGGACGACAGGCAGAAGGAGAAGTCTCTGTCCCACCTTCCCCCCAACATGCCTTCCAGAATACCAGGTGAGGATAAACGCAGGTCTCTATATTCGACTTACAGCCCCTGCCTTAAGACGTTACAATTCATCAACTCGATCTGAAATGAATGTCTTTGTTTCCTTTTATCTCCACCATCAATCCTTGAACTTTCACATCACCTGTCTGCAGTGCTGCCAAACTGTGTGCTGAGTAAAGAGATGCTGGTGGATGGTCTGAAGATCCTAATCTCCAAGGAGGATGAGCTGCTGTACGCCGCGTCGGTTCAAACCCTGGACCTGCCTGACATGTATGAGCGTGTTCTCCTCCCATCGTTCACCAGCACACCCACAATCTTTAAGGGATTTTCACTGCGTTTTTCATACAGAGTCCAAAATTTTGTGACACACTGAGCCCATTCGGATGGCATAGTCCAAAAACCTAGTCATTTCCAAGGAATAAATGTCTGGCAGCATAAAGGGTGATCAGAACGGGACAAACAGGACATTAAAAGACTTCAAAGTTGGGAAGCGCCCCAGCGCATGCCAACACATCTGCTAATAGAAAAAATAATTATATGCCTGCAAGTCACAAAACTTCTGCCTTCACAACACACGCTGCAGATTAAGCTCTGAAAATCGTTTTCAAATTCAAATGACAGTTTGGTATACATGTCTGTATAATTACAATTTCCTTCTCTCAGATTCAGTGTCGTCATTGAAGGGGAACGGGGAAATCGGCCAAGGATCTACTCACTGGAGCAGCTACTACAAGAAGCCGTGAGTCAGACCACATCACATTTTTTAAAAATTATTTTATGAATAGCCTTTTTATTTGCTTCCTGAACGCTTTGTGTGTGCTTGCTTCCAGGTGTTAGACGTGCGACCCCAGACGGAGGTTATCCTGACGGAGGGAACCCGAGTGTGTGCATACTGGAGCGAACGCTCTCGCTGCCTTTACCCCGGCTACGTCCACCGTGGTGAGACGCACCTGCAGACAACCGCTCTGTCCTCTCACCGGCTCACTCTGATCCTGAAACTCATACTTCTGTGTTCGCCCTTCAGGAGGTCCGGGTGAGGAGGAGAAGGAGAAGGAAGGGACCGTGATGGTGGAGTTTGATGATGGAGACCGAGGAAGGATCTCTCTTGTAAACATCAGACTTCTGCCTCCTGGATACCAGATACGCTGTAAGTATGGAGTTATGAGCAATCGATGCATTTTTTTAATTCACAGGGAAAATAAACGACGACATCATTCTTACGTGAAATCATGTGCAACACAACAACTGATTCCTCTGTTGCTGTAACTTAGTGCAACCGTCTTTAGCCAACAAGACATGGGGGAAAATTGATTTTGTGTTTTGTGATCATTTCTAAATTGATTTGGCTTTGTGTTTTAGATCCAACTAAAGCACCAAGAAATGCTCAATTTTCAGGTTTCTGGTAGATGCTATTTTTACTAAAAATAACCTAGATGTCCTCAATGTAGCCACCCAAAAAGCTCAACTTTGGTCTCAGCTGACCAAAGTTCAAGATTTTAGTTAAAGTCCTTGAAAAGTACATGGAGCACCTCTTATTTGCATTTGTGATGGTAGGACAGGAAAGTTGGTTTCTTGGGATGGCTCAGAAGCAACCAGTTGGCATGACGATAGTGTCTGAAAACCTGGTGACCCTCTCTGAGTGTTGGATATCATCTTCACTCGTAACTTTTTGAAATTCTTGCTCTGACTCTGATATGAGCGAATTTTGACAGCTAGCTTTGTTTTTGCTGAACTCTGGCTCTGGAAGATCAACGGCTGTTGTCCTTACGTAATTGGTGTGTGTTTTTGTCTTCCCCATTTTAAAGAGTGTGTGAGAGAAATCTGATGTGGTTTCATGTTCCAGGTGCGGAACCGTCTCCAGCTCTGCTGATCTCTCCCGGCCATCGGGGTCGGCGAAGCTCTACGGCTGAGAAGAAAGACACTCCGGCAGAGAAACTAGCCAATGAGGAGGCAGGAGGGAAGCCCCAGGAAAAAAGGCCAGGTGCGTCATTGGGTTGTGATCACTGCTTCTCCAATAGCAGATTTTCCATATAGTGACTGACTAGTTATTTGCAATCCACTGCTATTTTAACTCCTATAAGTAGTCTAAAGCTCCTTGAGGTGAATTCACTGAAAAAAACATTACAGTTTCAGTTGTTTGTTAATTATCAAATGCCTTCAGGTCACAGGTGAGCACAGAGCAGCTTTATTAACTGAAGGCCTCATAAATTAAGATGACTTTTTGCCGCCTTTTATTTACCCTCCATAAAAAACACATAAATCATGGCTTTATGGAGTTTCATAAGGGTGCTTTGTAAAGTTAGCTAACATCACAAGCCATCACAAACTAAGAGTGACAATAAACCTGGGGGAGGAAGACAGGTTTACCAGGTTTGTTGCAGTCTGAGTAATGGATCTGTCGAAACTAGGTGAAGATCAAGGAGATAGAGATTAAGTTTCACCAAAGCTTTTAGTTTCATAATTAATCAACGTTTGCCCTTAGGATTTTTTTCCTTATTGATTTCAGCCCCCATCTCCATTCTTTTCTTTTAGTTGGCAGGCCGAAGAAAACGTACTCGGTGCCAAAGACAGCCAACTCATCAACCTCAGCAACCGATTCGGTGATGAAGGGAAATGCTCCGTTGTTGAACTGGTCCATGCCCAGAAAGAGACCACCAGTGGACTTCTTCCTCTTCAATGGGACGTCCCGTAAAACCCAGAAGAAGATTAGGGAGAGAGACTTGGACTTGTTTCACCGGCCAGCCCTGCATTCTCTAGCACCACCAACCCCTATTAAAAGCATTTTTGGCACTGCATTCGAGGTTGACTCATTCAGTAGCATTGCTAATGGCTACTCAACCTTTGGGAACGGTGGAGCCTCTGTAGCCGGGAGACCAGTCACCGCCATGGGTTCCATAGGCCTCCGGAACTCGCCTTGTTCCTCAGCCGTTACCATAGCCACAGCAGCTGTGAGCCGCAAGCCTCTGAGTGAACGTGACAGAAAGCACTTCCTAGTCAAGCTAGACCACGAAGGAGTGACTTCCCCCAAAACCAAAAATGGCAAAGCCTTGCTTCGGTTTGGAGGAGCAGGAGGGAGAGGAGTGAAAGGCCTGGCATCTACTGTACCACAACGGTACATCCAACCTTCTCTTCTGGCAAAACATGACAAGAAGGTGGGAGAGAAAAGGGAAAGCAGCGCCAGGCCTCGATCCGAGACCCTTCAGAAGGGCAGTCCGCCTCTCGGGAAAGATGTTCTTTCTGCAAGTCTTGGAGTGAAAGGTGGAGACTACAGTTTGGACTACCCTAGCGACTGCCCCAGCTCTTACTCTGAACTGGATGAGGAAGATGAGGACGATGGTCAAGAAGCAAGACGAAGACGAGCAGCGGCCTCATCCCATCGGGGCAGTCGTTTTCTATCCCGTCCGTCCATCTGCTTCTCTTCATCTTCCTCCTCCTCTTCTTCGTCTGGCTCCATTTCCTCCTCCTCTCTCTATTCCTCGGACAACGACTCCTCCTACTCGTCCGACGAAGAGTCGTCGTCTGTGCTGCTGCGGCGGGCGCTTCTCCAGCAGGACAAACAGAAGAACAGGCAGAACGTCAACTCCGGCCTCCGGAGCCCTGACCCCACCACCTCCAGCCCCGCTTCAACTCCACCTAATGGCTACGTTACCAAGGCTGGCGTAGCCATGGGAGGATTGAAGGTAAGAGCCGACAGAGCGGAAGACAGAAAAGAGTACATCTCCAAAGAAAACTTGATGGTCAGCAGCAGAATGACTAAGGTGCAGCTGAAGAGGAAAGAAAGTTCCTCTAGCGACCACCATCAGACCCAAAGCAACCCCGTCAGCCAGCAGCTGAAACCAGCCAACAAGGACTCAGCAGCCACCAAGAAGCAGAGGATGTCTTCGCCTGAACCTCTTCCAAAAATGGCCGCCTTGCTGCCTGGACGCCAGCTCTGGAAATGGTCTGGCAATCCCACACAGGTATGACATTTTGTGGCATTTTTTTTGCTGGAGTTTTTTTGCATCCAGAAATGTGTTCATTAGAAAGATAAAGACTTCCATGAAACTCTTTTCTGAGTTTGATTATCTGAAATAAGCTATGTTGAGTTTCAGGAACCCTACTGAAGACCACTGGATAAAGGAGACATTTTATGGAAATGTCGGTTTTTCTTTCATTCTTTTTGTGTCAGTAAATGTGCTGAAATGGGTGTGTGATAAGTACATCCATTTTTGAGACAACTAAAGTCTCAACAGCTAAAATATTTATTTTTCTTGCTCCATTCAAAGTTAGTTTAAGTGAGGTTCTCTAAAAAGGTTGCAGAAGATTTTCATTTGACTGAAATCTGTGAAAGTCCTCTGAAAATGCTAATAGCTGCTTATTTAATAGTTCAATGTCCAAATACACCTTATACACATATGAATACACACACAGAAGCTTAATGTCCACGGTGACGTTCCCAGCACTCCTGGATTGGCTGCTTTGCAAATTCTAGCCGATAGCGTGTCAAGTATTGTACCAAGGTATATTAACTTCCCAAGCTGCATTTTTAAAATATATTTTTTAGATATGCTCTATAAATCAAATTAGTAAGTAGGCTGATTTTCCAAGAGTCTCATTCCACAGAAATATTCACAAAGAGATAAATACTGAACCAAGAACTGTCAGGGCCCACTGTGAGCCGTTAATATCTAAGCTACAGTAGCAGAACGTCTTGATGTCTGTGTTTAGCGTAAATCCAGACTGCTACGATAGACGCCAAGACTACAGGTCTCTCCATACTTTGTTAGACCCAAGAAATGTGTTATTTTACTCAAGAGGTTAAGAACAAAAACAGAGTTCCTTCTGGGCAGAATATTTCATTTTTACTAAGAATCTGAAATCCCCCTCAAAAAAATTTAAACCTGCTGTTTTACTGACTGAAAACAACTGAAGTAAATCAAGCATTTTGAGGTTTTTTGTTCGTTTTTTGTTTTAGAAATTAATGTTTTGCATTGTAAAAGCACATTATTTCCTCCTACATTTTGTGTTCAACAAAGCAATGCTAAACTGAGCTATGAAAAATACATGCTGAAAAAAAAGTCACTGCTATTTGCTGTTTCCCTAACAGAGAAGAGGTCTAAAGGGTAAAGCCCGTAAGCTTTTCTACAAGGCCATCATGCGGGGCAAGGAGATGGTGCGTGTCGGCGACTGCGCCGTGTTCCTGTCACCTGGCCGGCCCCAGCTGCCTTACGTGGGAAGAGTGGAGAGCCTCTGGGAGTCATGGAGCTCCAGCATGGTGGTCAGGGTCAAGTGGTTCTACCACCCAGAGGAAACTCGCCTGGGGAAGCGACACCGTGATGGCAAGGTAAGGCCGGGAAGTGCAAGGATTCTTTCTACACATATCTAGTTTGTGGTATTTTTAGAATAATGCAATACCTCACTGGTACTTTTCCGTTCATCTTATTATTAGTATTTCTAATTTTCAAATCAGAAAATTGTACGCATTTGTATTTCTGACAAACAACTCAGTGTTTTAAATGGAATGTTCACAGTAGATTATATCACAGACTTGATATAATGCTAAGCTGCAACACCTTCTATTAAACCTGCAGTATGTACATTTAAAAAGTATGTTTTTCCATATATATTAAAACTGTTATCACGTTGTAACAGTTTGGTATGTGAGATAATCTAAAAAAAAAAAACTAAAAAAAAAACTTACTGTTACAGGAAAACTGATTATCAGCCGTCATTGGTGCACATTCTATTTAGCCTTACCATTCTTCAATGTGTGGTGAACTAGCTGTAGCTTAGCAAAAAGCAAGCTGACGAGGGTGAGCACGAGCATGATTGACAGCACCAAAACCCTCCTCCTAGCTGTGATTGGTTTTTTCTCACCAAGTGGTGTATTTCTGAAGTTAGTACTGAAAGAACTGCCGTACTAAAAGCAGTTCTCTATATCACTGATATGACATAACATGTAAAAAAGTATTTTTTTTTTTTTAGAAAGGTTACATACTGCAGCTATAAAGAGGCTCACTTAAAGCTGCAGTATGACGTGTTGACCATATTCTGTGAGCCAAATGGAACTATGGGCCTGCTGTCCACAGGCGGTTGAGGTTTCATAGTCAATTACCTAAATTGCCTAAATATCTTGTGACAAATTGCTTCATTTCCCACAATATGAATGGATACCAGCAAGTTTGACAAACTACTGTCTTGTCCACAAGGACAGTCACTACACATCTATAAATGTGTACAGATGGTGGCAGTCCTGCTTTGCGTTACCTGAGTGGTTGCACCAACTCTCAACCTTATCAGCTCGGTGTCGCACAGATCTCAGTTAGATGTGAACATCGTTTTCTGAGTCATAAAAATTGAGTTTTCCGCAGACGTGTCTGATAGAAGTCCACTTTTAGTCTGAAGCTCCATAGAGTGAAGTGCTCCCAACTATGGGAGCCTTTACAGTCTTAAACTTTCCACAAATCCACCAGTTTAAAAACCTAATCTTCCAATTTCCCTTTCTATGAGAGAGTTATCATTGTCCTTCTCTGTCATCTTTCCGGCAGAATGCGTTGTACCAGTCGAGCCATGAGGATGAGAACGATGTGCAGACCATCTCCCATCGGTGTCAGGTGGTCAGCAAGGTGGAGTACGACCACCTGATGCGTGAACATAAGGTGGGTGGCCCCTCGGACGACCTGTTCTACCTGGCCGGAACCTACGAGCCCACCACGGGCCAGCTGGTCAGCGCAGACGGCATGGTCATCTTGTCCTAGCACCGCTGACGGGAGCAGATATCCAACACGACTGCTGGAGTTCTTCCAGACAGAGGCAAGACGATGCTTAGTTCTGCGGATTGAACTGCTTCTGTTGGAGAAAGAGTGAGCCAGCAGTTCAGAGGAAGGGCTGGCCCAGGTCACGTTTACCCAGGCTCCTCGTCTCATCCAGCATTTCAACCCTTCTCTGCGGCAACCAAACACGAGTACTTAGGATTGGAACGTCTTGGAAGTATTCCAACAGGAGGGCTTTCTGAAGCAAAGAGACTCAACGCTAAGGAGAGACATGCTGTAAACCACACTGGTTTGGATGGATGTAATGGTCTTATACATGTAGTCTGACTCGGACAACGCTATTTAAAGGCCCCCAATAGGACCAATAAACACTGTAGTTTGGACTTAAATGCCTATATATGGTTCTGCAGAGTGACTGTGACGGCATTTGATGAACTTTTAATGCACATTATCAGTGCTTGCGTTTGTACAGTTTGTGACGTCGAGCGTCGACACGATGTCATCAGACTCTAATAATCGATTCAGTGCTCGGCGACTTTAGTTGTTTTCAGTCGTTAATGACCGAAAGGCCGAACAAAGTTTTCCTCTTTTGAAGCCATACACATCGATACCTCTCTATCGCCGTCTCTGTCGTATCCGCCTGTCCGGGCGCAGGCAGTAGGATTGTTTATTTGAGCTGTGTGTGTGTGTGTGTGTGTGTGTGTGTGTGTGTGTGTGTGTGTGTGTGTGTGTGTGTGTGTGTGTGTGTGTGTGT
>CAEGAF010104365.1:0-15856 GCA_903067075.1 Micropoecilia bifurca
CTTTCGGTCACGACCCAAAGCTCATGACCATAGATGAGGGTGGGAACGTAGATCGACCGGTAAATCGAGAGCTTCGCTCTATTTTCGCTCTATTCGCTCTATTTTTATTACATTTTGGGATATGTCATTTAGCATTTGCACATCTGCTGTACACTGTTGAAGAAAGGGATATGTTAAAAGATGCTAGATGTTACAGCTGTACATCCACAGTCATATTCAGGTCAGATTATTGAAAGTTTAAATGTATGGGTCATTTTTAAAGAGATACATCGCTTACATAATCAAGGCTCATTCTAATAGTTTTCATTATTATTATTCAAGTCAACAGTCACAGGGTACGTTTCAAATGGACACTGGTCATTGTTGTTAGTGGGGTTCAAGTTCTCATTTTCAGCAGGACATGGTGTACTGACACTGTAATCACCTGATCTAATGTTTCTTAAACACAAGTGCATCATTTTGTCCCTTGTTTTTGTAAGCACTCCACTTAAGATATTAGTTGTTCCTCATGTAATCCCCCCAGCTACGACTGTGGAATATCATATAGACAAGAAGGTATCCAGTTAATGAAGTCAGTAGATCTGCGCCAAAGATGGATTAGCCAGTAGTTGTTGCTGCATGTGCTTGCCATATTTTGTCCTCCAGATACCTAATACTGCAGTCTTTCAAAGTCCTTACATAAACTAAATTATGCATTTCTTATCAACAAATGACTGCAACATTTTATAATGGACACCTGATTACGAGAACTGATAAACCTCCTTCACTCTGATCAATAAATAAAATCCAGTTCAACCACCTGACTTCAGAAGTTGTCTAATTTGTATAAAGTCTCTAAATGTGAAACATCTCAGAATGCATCGAGCTGTTCTGTGAAGGCTTTACAAGTTTGCTAGAGAACAATTTAGAAAAAAAGAGAGAGAAACTATGAAGACTCAGAAACACAATATGTAGGTCAATTTAAAGCAGGATGAGGTCCTAGAACAATGTCTCCAATTTTGGAAATCTCATGGGGCAAATGTGTCATCTGACAATGGAAAAAGGAGTATGACACAACTGCAAACTCTTAAAATAAAGCCATCTACCAAAATTTGTGGGCTGTGGAAGGGAAGGGTTGATCAGTGAAGCAGCCAAGGGGTCCATGGTGGGCGAGGCAGGAGAGTCCAACTCCAGAAATCTGGCCTTTACAGAACTGTGGCAGGAAGAAAGTCACTAGAAAGGAATTAAAGCTAGAGTTATGCTACTTTTACTTAAAAAAAGTAAATAAAATGTTTTTTTCATAAATTTGTTAAAACTGCCACAATGCTGTGACAGCACAATATGTGAAAGATAACCTGTGAAAAGCTCAATCTCCTCCACATGGACGACTAGACTCAACTGGAACCGGGAGGAAACTGCATTGAGTTGCCTTAGAGTTATTGACAGAAGCACAATTATATGAATTAAACGCTGTTTCAAATGCTGGTTCTTGTGAAATAAATTCCAAAAATGAGATTCCCTTTTCACTAGTTTTGGAAATTATACACTTCTGAAAAGCAGCACAAAAAACAAACAAAAAATAGAAACCATACTGGTTAAACAAAAGATTACTCCTTTTGAGTATCTAATTCATTTTTTCAAACAAATATATAAACATTAACATTTGTTTGCAATTTATGTCTTAAAAGTCTGAACACACCCTCACACACAACCTGAGTGCTGCCGTTGGACGGTAGAAAACGCAGCTAAACCAGCTACTAATAGCCAATCTAACACATCCTAAAACAGAAATTTATCTTTCACTAAATACTTCAGCAGTCAGTCGGCGAACACAAAATAAATCGCCTCACATTTTCAGAGCAAATATCACACGGTTTCATACCTGGAACCGGAAGATATTCGGAAAACCCATAGACTGAGATTCTGTAAATCTAAAAAAAATAATTCTCTAAGATTGACTTAGATTATCTGACACAAGAGCCTCTATTAGAAATGAAACAATGCAACACATATTATAAAACGTATGTGTTATATCATTCACCAGCAATGTTTACACAGGTGATAAAGACTAGTATTTATATGTAATTCTTTCACTAGTAAGATTCATCCCAAATCTTCCGTTTTTGTTTTGAAAGTTCTATAAAGACACGATGTGAGGAAGAAGAGGGAGAATCTATAAGAGAGACGGATTCACTGCAGCAGGATGGATCACATCGGATTTTGGACTCAATCTCAGCTGCTCAATCTCTCTGAAGCTAGAACTCGTCGGCTGAAAAACACACACACACACACACACACACACACACACACACACACACACACACACACACACATATATATATCCAATATATATATACATGTATTGGATACATTAATATGTATCTAATATATATTATTCAGTATTAATCATTATTTATTTGTGTTTGTATAGTTATATAATTATGTATTGATATTACTGAATAATTTATTAAATAAATTATTCACGGCTGTGTGCTTTGTAATATGCTCATCATACATCGATATCAGAATATTCTATTACTATTCTATTGTTATATCCACTAAGCATATTTAAATAAGCTGAACTATATATTAAAAACATACTTAAATAATACAATTGTTTATAAATGTAGCTTTGATAGATGTTTGAATATGGTTTCCAGTAACAAAAAAGCGTGTTATGATCGATTAAATGTGCTGATACGTCATTTTGCCTGCTAAACACATAAGCTGAGTGGAATGGTCTACCGCTCCAAGATGGCCGCCCTAAATCTCGTCAGCGACAATAGGCAAGAGCGGTGCATGCGTCTATCCTTGTATTATGTCTATGGAAAAACCAGACATGATGTTTCTTCTGCTGCAGCTAGAGACCTGCACGCATGTAGAGCTCCCCCTGGTGGCCCCTACAGGCACGACAAGTCAGACTGGAATCATTAGTCAAAAGTAACTAACAGATCAATGATCATTTAACCTCCAGGAAAATTACATGCGTTGCATTGCTCTTAATGTATGTTACATAAGCCAATGTAACGCTGTATTCATACTGTGGTCACACTACCAGTGGCAGGAACATAAACCTGCACCAAGTACTAAGCTAACAGAAACACTGGAAAGAAGAAGAGTTACAACTAATATAGTTGCAGTCCTAGACATGACTTAATGTTGCAAAGCACAGTTCTTTTACAAGCAGTTCAAAAATTTTACCGGTAATCTAGCATCGTACATGTACTGTTATATTTTATTTTAAACACAGAATTGCAAAAGTTCAAATTGTAAGGTAGAAATATAATAATTAGAGCGATGACCCTTATTAGGAAAGCACATGATGGTGTGTACAGTAGAGATTTATCTGTTTTCCTTTCCCCTTCAAAACCATTCACTAAGTTCCATATGTGCTATTTCTTTTCATCCGGCTGTTAAATAATTACAACCTTTATGAAGTGACTTGTACAGCAGAAAGTTTATTATCCTCATTTCTAAGTCGGTAATTAAAAACTGTGTCTTGTTAAATCAAGGTCTCTAGCTTTAAATGGTTAATAAAAAAGAGATGTAATGTAAAGAGCTGGAATATTTTAACAGAAAAGGAGAAAGAAAATGATATTCACAACTTCAAATGGGTCAACAAGGGGTTGTTAAGCTTTTCTTTAAGTAAGCGACTAGAGGAATTTTAGAAAAGCCTGAATGTTCAATAAGTTCGAGCAGAAGGAAGAGTCAACAACTTCTCATAGATGAAAGCTGGCCTCGGAGGACCCTCCTGCTCAACAAAGATCAATACCTAAAATAGGTTTCTTCCTCACATGCTTGATTAAAGCCACAAAAATACATTGTGTTTCTTTTTCCTGTCAAGAGTTTTATCTAAAAGCTTTTTCCCTTTGCATTACTGCTTAAATAAGTAAAGAAATCTAAATAGGAAATAAGGGATAGGCAGAATAATGAGGGAAAAAATTACTTTTATTTCTCATAATTCACTTAGATGAAATGCGTAAATCCAAAAAGTTTCTCCAGGAGGTTAGATCTCCTCCTTCACATCTGTCAATAAAGTTGGTTGTTCCAATCTGGACCAAAGTCAGAATTCTGAGATCTTCGTATCGGAGAATTATTGGATACGAGTAACTCTGCATTATTTGTGCTGCTGCTGTCATCTGGCCAGCAGCAGCACACAAGTGCTAAAGAGTCCAATATGGCCGCACAAAGCAAAAATTCAAGCAATGGAAAATCCTTTTTAGTATTAACTGATCAATATTTTCATTCTATGTAACGGTCAGTCACCGGCACTGCAGTTCTTCTATGAAATGTTTTATAATAAATTTCAGTGAAACAAAATTATCACCATTGTTATTCATTTAATTTCTCTCATTAATATCTAACTGTATTCACAGCTATATATAATGAACTTGTGATTGTTGTGGTAAGTTCCTGTGTTTTGCTGTGATATGTAAACTTGAGTCTGCAGATGTATGTAAACTTCTGGTTTCAGCTGAATAGCAAAAACAAAACTACAATACTGAATGTTCCCTAATTTTGTTTAAATATATTATTTGAACTGAATTTGACTTGTAGGCCATCCTAAATATGAAGCATATATTTATACGTGTNTCAGTTTTGATAATTGTAATAGAAACAAAATAAAGTGAAGAAGGAATCTGGACAATGGATGGAAATGTAAGAGACCTTGAGGAGTTTGGAAGAGAGGCTGACAGTGAGAGGACTGAGGAAGGAAGTGATGAAGGAGTCAGACTGGGGTCAGACTGGGGTCACACAGAGGTCAAATTGCAGTGATAGTCTGACAAAGTGATATAAAAAAATCAGACAAAGTTGAAACACTTAGTGTAAAAATCCAAAAAGTACATTCTGGTGTTTTTATTAGATCACCCAACAAATTAAAGCAGTTCATGCTCTCTTTGACAAGTTCTGCTTTAGACCCTGAACTCATCAGAACACAGTCTCCCCACTTAGAAGGAAAACACTGGAAACTATGGGTTGGCCCATAGTTAGTGTGAAACATCCCATGTCAAAATGTATCATTTTGTATCCAAACAAGTAAAACCACAAACGTTGAACAAGGCAAAGAAGCAAAAAGACTAGTCCTTTAAAAACTTCATATTGTAAAGGCCCAAGGAACATTGCACTATGACATCATAGAGACACTGTGGCATCAGAGCATGAGACCGTGACGACAGTGACACAGTGATGTGACAGAGGCACTGTGACATCACAGAGAGACTGTGACATCACAGAGGCACTGTGTCATCACAGAGATGCCTGTGACATCACAGAGGTATTGTGACATCACAGAGGCACTGTGACATCATAGAGATATTGTGACATTACAAAGGCACTGAGACATCATAGAGGCACTATGACATCATAGAGATATTGTGACATCACAAAGGCACTGTGGCATCACAGAGGTACTGTGACATCATACAGATATTGTGACATCACAAAGGCACTGTGACATCATAGAGGCACTATGACATCATAGAGATATTGTGACATCACAAAGGCACTGTGGCATCATAGAGGTACTGTGACATCATAGAGGTACTGTGACATCATAGAGGTACTGTGACATCACAGAAGCACTGTGACATCACAGAGGCACTGTGACATCACATAGTCACTCTGACATCATAGAGATACTGTGACATCACAGAGGGATTGTGACATCACATCCCTTTTGTAAATTCTTGGTTTAACTCAGAATGCTGTACACCATGGATCAAAAAGGGAAATATCACTCATGAATGGAAGTGATCAAAATATTTTTTTATTGATTATCTTTGCCCTGAATGCTAAACTCATCAGTTTTTATGAGTGTATTTCTGTGACTCTGACATATTCCACTAACTCTTCCTATCCAATACGGGGAATTATTGGATACGAATAACTCTTCATTATTTGTGCTGCTGCTGTCATCTGGCCAGCAGCAGCACACAAGTGCTAAAGAGTTATTATTTGAACTGAATTTGACTTGTAGGCCATCCTAAATATGAAGTATATATTTACACGTGTAATAACGTATCAGTTTTGATAATTGTAATAGAAACAAAATAAAGCGAAGAAGGAATCTGGATAATGGATGGATATGTAAGAGACCTTGAGGAGTTTGGAAGAGAGGCTAACAGTGAGAGGACTGAGGAAGGAAGTGATGAAGGAGTCAGACTGGGGTCAGACTGGGGTCAGACAGAGGTCAAATTGCAGTGATAGTCTGACAAAGTGATATAAAAAAATCAGACAAAGTTGAAACACTTAGTGTAAAATTCCAAAAATTACATTCTGGTGTTTTTATTAGATCACCCAACAAATTAAAGCAGTTCATACTCTCTTTGACTATGACATCATAGAGACACTGTGGCATCATAGAGGCACTGTGACATCACAGAAGTCCTGTGACCTCATAAAGGTATTGTGACATCATAGAGGTATTGTGACATCACAGAGGCACTGTGACATCATAGAGACACTGTGGCATCACAGAGGGACTGTGACATCACATACCTGTTGTAAATTCTTGGTTTAACTCAGAATGCTGTACAGCATGGAACAAAAAGAGAAATATCACTCATGAATGGAAGTGATAGTCTGTCAAAGTGATTTTAAAAAATCAGACAAAGTTGAAACACTAAGTGTAAAAATCCAAAAAGTACATTCTGGTGTTATTAGATCACCCAACAAATTAAAGCAGTTCATGCTCTCTTTGACAAGTTCTGCTTTAGACCCTGAACTCATCAGAAAACAGTTTCCCCACTTAGAAGGAAAACACTGGAAATTATGGGTTGATCCATAGTTAGTGTGAAACATCCCATGTCAAAATTTATCATTTTGTATCCAAACAAGTAAAACCACAAAGGTTGAACAAGGCAAAGAAGATAAAAGACTAGTCCTTTAAAAACTTCATATTGTAAAGACACAAGGAACATTGCACTATGACATCATACAGACACTGTGGCATCAGAGCATGAGACGTGACGACAGTGACACAGTGATGTGACAGAGGCACTGTGACATCACAGAGGGACTGTGACATCACAGAGGCACTGTGTCATCACAGAGGGCCTGTGACTTCACAGAGGGACTGTGACATCACAGGCCTGTTTCTTCTTGGTTTAACTCACAATGACAGTATTGTGATTGACAAAAAAGGAAATATCACTCGGAAATGATCAAAATATTTCTTATCGATTATCTTTGCCCTGAATGCTAAACTCATCACTTTTTATGAGTGTATTTCTGAGACTCTGACATATTCCACTAACTCTTCGTATCCAATCCTCTGCCTGTCATCTGTCCAGCAGCAGCATACAAGTGCTAAAGAGTCCAAGATGGCAGCACAAAGCAAAAATTTAAGCAATAGAAAATCCTTTTTAGTACTAACTTGTCAATATTTTTATTATATGTAACGATCAGTGACCAGCAGTGCAGTTCTTCTATGAAAAGTTTTATAATAGATTTCAGTGAAACAAAAATTATTACAATTATTTGTTTAATTTTTCTTATTAACAGAAACAAATCTCCTTAATCTAAATCAAGACATTGAACTGTTATAACTCATTTAAATATATTTTATGTGGGTCTAAATGTGAAGAAGTGACGCAACAACTTCTGCTTATTGTTTATGGCGAGTCCTATTGTCATTATTACATCTTATTTTTTAACATCTAATGCTCAACCGACCATGTTGGGAGTAAAGTTTGATGCTATAAACTCGGGACTGATTTGGTGCGTTCAATGACTGCAATTCAAGAATGACAGAAATATGGCAGCTCCTCGCATTTAGACGGAGACGTTTTAGTTTTAATCAGTAAACTTTAAAATTTTACAATAGAAAATGACGGCTATGACAAAGCATTCAAAACCCAGGCTTTTTATATCCTCTTGAGAGAACCACGTATTTCCTGTAGGCTTTGATCCACCAAGAACAGCGTTTGATGAATTTATAAAACTTGGCTACAAAATTTTCCATACAAGTGATCAAAATTTAGTTTTTCTTGCTCAGAATTGATATAAAAAGAAATTCTATTACTTGCAGTCATGTCCTTTCAAAACGTCATTCTTCAAACCTGCAAAACCTTTTTTATTTTTACATTTTCGATCTTCAATGCACACGTCTGTCCAACCAAAAAAATTACTTTACTCGTTTAATGTAAGGTGCAACAAACTATGCAGCTTAGTTTATTTTGACTAGGTTTTTTTTTGTTTTTTGTTTACCCCACGAACCTTATTGACTTGACGATTTTGGCCGTTTGGATGCCCCTGGCGGACATGGCTCACATTAACTTTCCAACCACGGTTCTGGTTGAGAAACTGGGACCTGAAGCCTGCCTTGATACTCTAAAGATTACCACAACCTCTTTTAAACTCACGTTTAACATTAGCGTCACCAACACTCAATTTCTCAGAAGAGTCCTAGTTCATAATTTTTTTTTTGTGTAATTTTTTTCCAAAGGAGTAGTTGTGAAAATTACCGCAGTGCAAAGCGTGTCTTCTGCGGTGCAGTGTGACACTCAGACTGGTCCGGAAGGTAAAGTGCACGACGAGCACATTTGCTTCAAATGCAGCGCTATCATTTTCAGAGTGGTGGTGGTGGAGGGTGGGGGTGAGAGGAAGGAGGGGGGGATCATAATATTCAAATCCGTATTTAACCTTTCAAGGCAGGAGGATTATGCAGCAAAGTCTCCATTCCGAGTGGTTTCCTCGCCCCCTACTCCCCTGCCATAATAATGATCATTATCATCATTGTGTGGAAAGAGGATTATCGTATCATAATATAAACCCAGGAACACCCTTACTATTATGAAGTAATTTAACTCTCATCAGTGGACCAGCACTTTGTGTGACAGTCAGCTGAGCTGTCGTAGGTGACCCTGGCTGCCTTCCGTCACTCCTGGAGCCAACAGCATGCTGAGGAGAAAAAGCAGAAAAAAGAAGAGAAGGAGGAGGAGGAGGAGGAGGAGGAGGAGAAGGAGGAGGAGAAGGAGGTTCAGATGAGAATCAGAGGTGAAGCTGAGTCTCATCTGAACCACAAAGCAAATGGACATACATGACATACATGTGTACATGTATACATACAGGACATCACATGGAAGTCCTGTAACTCCTGACCTTCCTATTGGTTTAAATGTAGCAGACACAAGAAACCTGCACAATAGTAGACTGTCATGTACTACTGTTCTGGTTATGATGCGTTGCATTATTAATAGCTGGGTTACCATCCATTTCACTACTCCAGCATGGGTCATTTGAATATGTTTTCAGTTAAAGCTGCAGTATGTAACTTATTAAAATATGTTTACATATTTATTAAGATTATTATGTGGCAGTATAATAGAAGACAGATCATTTGTAGGGGGTGGAGGGGAAATTGACCACTCAGTCAGAAACAACCAATCGCAGTCAGGAGGAGGGGCTTAGCGCTGTCAATCACTCTCATGCTCACCTCTCTGGCTTGCTCATTGCTACGCTACAGCTGGTTCATCACAACACAGCCTGCCATGAATGCTAAGGCTAGTTAGCAGAAGACGGCAGATAAACAGTTTCCATGTAATGTTAAGTTGTTTTTCCACTATTAACACCATTAAACTGACAGAATGATTTTACATGTATTTATACCTTCATCAACATCCGGTAAATTCTCATATTGTACTTAAATACAACTCTTTTCAAATAACTCCACAACCTCTAACTCTAAGGTCTAGTTCTGCGTTTCTATATAAACGTCTCTTGCCCAGTTTTCCACCATGAGTCTAAGATCTTTCAGCAACACTGCTGCTCCGCTCTGGAAAGCCTCTCTGGACAGTTTCATCACTGGCCACACTTAGGACTCATAACGCACATTTGGACTGACCCATCCTGTCCGATCCTTACATCCTACTGGGAGTCATGCAGCATGTCAGCATTACTTAAAGAGCTTAGATTATCTTAACACATACATTCGACAAGTGCAGGTTAACAAGCAGCCTTCATATCAGCTGAGTTAGTGTCACAATGTCTCTCTTTATATTGCCTCACACTTACATTTCACAGTACAATATACTTACTGAATGTGAAGTTTTTCTCTCAACAACGTTCTCTATTGAAGAAGTTGGAGTCTTAAAATTAAAAGCAACTGAGGACCATTTTTACAACAGAGGGATGCGGATGTTCATGTTCATGAAGAGATGCAGAGATCCCCCTTACACACCCCCCCCCCAAAAAAATTAAGATTTTTAATATCATAAAGAAATTGTATGCAATGTTCTTCTTTTTCTTGCTATCATATTGCTCAACAGCACGGAACTGGTTAAAGCATAATTAAAGACTTTAGAGCAACTACATATTTCAATTAAATTAAAGGTCAAAGTAAAAATGAGCTTCTGGTTTGGTGGTTTGGGTTTTATATATTTCTACATCCGACTGCAGAGGAGTCAGAGCCTCACTGCGTGTCGTTGAGGTGAATGTCTTGGACAAGAACAACCAATCACCTTACCACACTAAAAATACACACATTCCAAAAATACTTCATATACAGAAAGTCTAAAAGTAAAAAAGAAAATCTAATAAGGGTCAAATGTATTTGTGTAAGTTTATGTCTGCCAAGCAGGTTTATTGCAGCTTTATTCTCTGTTAATTCATCATAAAACAATGTGAGCTTCACATTTTGATTGTAAATTGATATATTTTTTTAATGTTTCACATTTAATTTTTACACATAGAGGACCTGATAAATATGACAAAGGCTACAATGTTTCTTGTCAACATGAATCCCATCCGGTTGCTGTCAGGATGTGACTCTGGAAGTATGACAGGAAGTAGTTTTTGAGTTGTCCTGTTACGTTGACAGCGTCACTTAATAAAGACTCTCTGCTGTCAGGCTGACAACACTCACTCACTAACACACTGAACAAACATCTGACACTATTTCTGTGGCGGCATTTAGCATAACCAGTAGAGAAACATAGGGAGGAAGACGAGATCCAAGTGATTGTGAGAATATCTAATGATTTAAAGTCATATAGGAGCAAAACTAAAAAACCATCACCACTTTTTATCCTGTTTGGAATAAATTGTCTAATCAAACCTGAACTTTTTGATTTTTAAACCGAGCAAAAATATGTCACTGTGTGAAAAAATGGACCGTTTACCATGTTTTGGGGGGAATTTGGATCCCCTTAGATATATAAAAGCATAAAAACGGCAACATTTTGGTCTAGTCAAACTATGGTTGGATCATTCTGGATGGATTCTAAACTCTAAAAAACACAGAGCGTGGTTTCTGGAAAATATATTTGTGGACAATAGAAATTATGATAGTTGATTTTTAGGGATGCACCGATCCATTTTTGTTCACTTCCAATACCAATACCGATATCTGAAGTTTTGTATCAGGTGATACCGATATGATACAGAGGAACAGCTGAATAGACATTTCATTTTTTTCTAACAGAGACATAAATGTACTGAATTATACATTCAATTGATAACTACACTAGCACAGCACATTTAAATGCACCAAAAGCTTCACAAGCTTGGTCAAACATGCAAAAACAACTTTAATTTGTTCAGTACATTAGGAGCATAAGTAGGTGAAATAATTAGAGAATCTGATAAACACAATAGGTTGGTCAAATAAGCAAAAAATAAACTGCAACAAACCTTCTTTCAAATGGTTCAGAAAGTGCAATTAGGAATTTAGAAATAATATAAAACAAAGTATAGAATTAGACTAATTAGATCTGCCCTCATGGATCGGGCTTGTTGTCACAGATACTTTTTGGGAATGTTTTGTTCACATCTGATCAGTGCATCTCTATTGATTTCCCTAAGAATATTCCTAAAATTTTATCACCTTATTTCTGCTGTCCGTCATGTCAAAATCTGAAACGTTCCAAAAAGTTTGGAGGAATTTATTTCCTTTATCCTCTGAAACCTAAACTGCTGGCAGCTTCCTCTATCGCACCTGGTTTGCATATAAAAGCAGTGTCTTCCCTTAAAGGGACACTAGCACCATATTGTGGATGAAGTCAGCATTACTGGACACTGATTACAACCACCCAAGTGAAGAAAAGAAAAGAAAACACACACACACACACACACACACACACACACACACACACACACACACACACACACACACACACCTTATTCAAAGACTGCTTTTCTTTTACTTCTCTCTGCTAATTATTTACTCTGTGGCTCATGCTGTCATTTTGACACTCAATAGCAAGGTCAGTCCTGTCGCTGCCAACAACCCCAATGTTTCCACATCTCCACGGGAACAGTCTTAAACATATGGACTCTTAATTAAATCATACTTTGACTCAGTCCTCCTCAGTCTTACTGACAGCAAGGTCATTAAACTATTAAAGGGAGTCACAGGCAAAATTGTTGTGAGCAGATTGAAGCGGGAAAGGTTAATTAAATGACCATTGCTTCTCCTTACCTCAAGCGAAGCAGCATTCTTCCAGCCGAGACGGGGGGCCAACACGTGAGACTGTAGCTTTTTTTTCCCCCCTTCATTCTGTTCAAGATGTGTGAGCATGCACACACACTCTCTCTCTCTCTCTCTCTCTCTGCCTTTCTCTTTCGCTCTGATGAAAAGGAGAAAAAAAAGGTTTATCTTTCAAATAATATTTTTTCTCCTTCCATAAAACTGGTACAAAAGTGTGACCTCTCCCTGTGAACTGTGCAATGCAGTAAAACTAAGAAAACAAAAGGCGGCGACAGACCCCTGTGTTTGGCGCGGTTAAGGACAAATCATCTGAAAAGTACTCTGGAGATAAAGGCTAAACATTCAAATAATGCGCTGCTCTGTGTGTGTGTGTGTGTGTGTGTGTGTGTGTGTGTGTGTGTGTGTGTGTGTGTGTGTGTGTGTGTGTGTGTGTGAGGAGTTGGGGTCACGTCTCGCCATCATCAGACTCATTTCAGATAATTAACTTTCTGTTAAACAGCGGACTGTACGTTACGTTGAGGAAAAGAACAGGCCTTATTTTCACTTTGGCGTGTCCTTGCGAAAACTACAAAAAAATCCACACCAAACAGCTTTCCTGTGTAAAATGTAGAGTTAAAACAAGTTTATTATTGCGTAGTTTTGTCCAAAGATTTGTATTGAATGTTGAACTTAATATACATTTAAGTAGGAGATAACAGATATTACTGTACAACTTTGAAGCTGGTCTTGTTTTCCTTAAACAGAAAGAGGAGATTAAGAAAAAAAAAATTGCAATCTTTGCCTTTTTCTTCATCCTGCTTCTTCAAGCCTCTCCAGGTAGCGCTAAAAGGTTTCGCGGTAGATTACAGACGAGATGGAATCTGTATTGTGGCTACAGTCACCGGCCTCCATTATAACCTGCTATGCATCAGACAATACGGCGATTTGACCGCAGTCGACTCTGATGGGTTTAGCAACAGCTGCAAGTGATACTTTTAAGATCGCGGCAATTTTATCTTCCAAACAACGACGTGGGCCCGTGTTTTGTCTGGGAGTGGGCTTCAAAAGCTCACCACTCTCTGTGAGGAATCTAAAAACGTGCCAGAGATGTTTCCTATAAATAGATAGACCGGTAGGGTAGCAACAGGTGAATGAGTTTAACGGTCCAGAACATGTCAAACAAGCCGTCAATGAAACGTTAGATATTTAAACCAAAAAGGTATTTGTACCACAATCAGAAGTGATATTTTCACTTGAATCTGATAGAGAATCTGTGGAAGGAGCTAAAGATTAGGGTGATGAAAAGGAGGATTTTCAAACAAAACCTGGAGGTCCTCCCCACAGTAATAATAAAAATATGAGAAAAACAAAACAAGCTGGTAATAAGTTATAATGAGACTCTGATTATATCAAAAGTGATACTCTTTATATTGTTTGAGTATCTGTCAGTCATTTCAGGAACAAGCTTCTTAAAAACATGCATTACAAATATTCTAAAGTGTATCTCATCATTTTTGATATTATTTATGTTTCTTGGAACCATTGATATGTCCTTCAAATCACCAAAGAAAAAGAAAAGAATGAATAGTTTATATTGATATAAAACACTGTTCATACTCTCTTACTTATGTATTGTATTCTGTGACCGTGACACAAAATAATGGTCGAGTTAAAAAAAATAAAAGAAAATTATATTGTGTGCAAATGCCTTAATATTATGATTTTTTTTTTCAATAAAATCTGAAAATGTGCAAAAAGGATAAATTTCTATTCATAATGAATCACTCATGCATAGTTTTCTGTGTGTGCTGGTAAGAAAGCCACCAACAGACATACTGGCTTTGTTTTATTACATTATATGTTTGTTTAAATTGAAAAAAATAACCCCTGTATCTCCAAAAATATTCTTTTCTCAGTAAAAATTAAAATATTTATATACTTTTATATATAACTTCTGATGTCAACCATCACTCATGGTGCTTGGCAATCTTGTTTATCAAAGATTGATTGTCAATGTTAATACATTTGATAACTGTCTGTAATTAATGTCGGGGCTGAATTTCATTCTGCAGGCTGTGCACACAGTGCACAGCCAGTGTTCAGATTATTCTTTTTAACAATTCCAGAAGCTGTTTTACTCAGCTTCAGCTTTTTTATACATGATTAAAACTTATTGTGAAGGGTTGAAGAAAGCTGCAGGTACAGCTCTGGTGACACTCATCACCAGCTGGTGTCCAAACCTTTGGACCAAAATCATATGGAAAGTACTTTTTCAATACAAAAACACAAAACTTTTATGATGAACAAATGTTACTTGCCCAGTAATATTATGCAATGCTTTAATTAAACCAATAATAATAATAATAATAATAATAATAATAATAATAATAATAATAATAATAACAACTCAGTGATTATGTTTTTATTGTCATATATCCATGTTATTTGTCGCTGTTTTTTCTCCCTCTTTCTGCAGGTGTAGAAGCAGACTAATATTTTCTCTCCTTCTTTTAAAACAAGGCCAAAAAAGATATCTGACTACCAACATCTGTCATGTTTAAAGTTAAAACCTTACTTAGGAATAAATCTATTGACAACACAAACACTCACTAAATGAGATTTTGTCCATCTCATTACACTGAACATACAAAAACTGATTGCTTACACTTACATATATGATAATATATTAGAAAAGCTACCATCTGGAGTGGGAAGACTTGACACAAATACCAGCATCACTGTCTCTGTTACAGACTAAGACCTTAAGACTGGTACATGACATCATTAAAGACGGGGCTGGACAGACCCATATGAGGTGTTACAGTTTGTGCCAGAGTAATTTAAAAAAAGAAGAAGAAAACTGAAGCGAGCCATGAAGTGCAGATCAGTGTGACAGTCTGCCAGAGCCACATTCACCTGATGAAGTTAGCATGGACTCATCCTTTGTGTTCACGTGGCAACATGCAGTCATGACCAGTAATTTACGTCTTCAGGTGGAGGTGCCAAGTGAACGAAGAGCTGGAGTCTAGTTTTGTTATTCCTCAATATTTTTATCCACCTTTCAAGAAATTCAGGCAGGGAAAAAAATGATTGCAACAAAGATTTTTTTTTTTTTTTTTTTTTTGCAAAATCACATTTAATGTCAATGTGAAAACTGATTTCTACAAAATAATCATACATTTAAAAAAACGTGACCTAATTTAACAGAGGTCCAGCCCATTGGAGCTGGTAGTCTTAGTGGAACAGAGATGGGAGAGTCTCTTACGGTGGCCGAGAGGTGCAAAGCAATACCAAATTACAAAATCACTACAACATTAACGAAAACACAACCACATTAAGAAAAACCGAACGACATTAAGAAAAACCGAACCACATTAAGGAAAACACTACGACATTAAGGAAACACTACGACATTAAGAAAACACTACGACATTAAGAAAAACCGAACCACATTAAGGAAACACTACGACT
>CAEGAF010104373.1:0-27831 GCA_903067075.1 Micropoecilia bifurca
TGTGTGTGTGTGTGTGTGTGTGTGTGTGTGTGTGTGTGTGTGTGTGTGTGTGTGTGTGTGTGTGTGTGTGTGTGTTTTTAATCTCGCGCTGCTGTAGTTAGATTTCCTGTTATCCGGAGATTTCCATCCGTTAACAGTTGTGACGTTACGTTGAGTGAAAATGTGCGTTCAGCCTTTAGTTCTGTTCTCCGTTTTGCTGTGATTTATTACATCTTTTGGTGTCTCCACGCTAGTTTCATCCAGTGTGTTTTTCTTGCTTCACAACTTCAGCATACTGTGCGTGTGGACTGCTGGCAGGGACTAAAAAAAAAAAAGGGCTTATGTTTTGTCTCGGTGTACATACCCACGCTCTCGGACCCCCTCCTCTCGTCGGCCTCTCGCGCTCACATGCCACCTGCTTCTTGGCAGTCGAACACCGTAACTACTCAACAAATTGCCGTCCGGCCCGCTGTAGGCCCGTGAGCGTTATGTCTTAGTATTGGAGCGACAGCTTTGAATTGCTTATGAAGCAGTTTCTCTGGAGTGATCTGCTTGCACATGCAAGCTACAGTCTCGGTGCAGCGGCAGCTGAGTAGGGAAACTGTGGAAATAATTGTCTGTCTTTCCTTGTTGGCTGCTTTGACGTCTAGCGAATCCCTCAGAGGGCCACTAACAGAGCTGTTTGAAGTCTCTGTCAGCATAGTGGCACAGCACAAACGTGCGCTACATGCTAGTTCACATCTGCGTTGCATCTAGCTATCAACACAGACTGGCTGGTGGGCAGATGAGAGCCGACGGAAGGAGATGGGTGCATTTAATTGCTGCTGGTGAGACCCCAGCAGATAAACATGACAGCTTCTGATTGGGTGTTTCAATTTCTTGTTCTTTTTATTATTATCTTCAGACCAAAGCAGTTTTTAACCAAAGTGCAGGGAGGGGCAAAGTGGGGGGATGTTGATCAAAAACTTCTCTGCAAAGAAATTGCAGAAAGAAAATTTCCCCTCAGATTTCCCAGTTTGATTCGAGCAGGAATATCTGCAGCATTAATCAAAATCTAAAGTAAATAATATTGCCCCATAGCTCACTATCGACCCTAATGATGGATGCGGGTGTCTAATGTTCACTCGGGCATTGTATCTGAAATATTTACTCTCACAGTGCTCCCAGTCAAAGCTGTTAGATGGAAACCGTTGAATAACTGTAATCAACTTTTCATGAATTTTGCGCTTGTCAGGGAGAAAATTGTGCAAGATTATAACAAGGCTCCTCCACTTTGCTCGTGTCAAAATTCCATACTCTTCCATTTCTCAAGGTCCTAGTCCATATGTAACCATTTGTAAACAGTTGATGCTAACGCTTACTATGAATCTAATGCAGATATACTGGGACCTCTGTAAGAATCACAGATGCAGGAATAGAAGGATGGGCTATCGCCACTCTGTAGTATTAAAACGGCATATAATTGTCTTTAAGATATAATTTCTTAGTACCTGTCCATTGTGGAGACCCCCTTTCTGAACTCAAAGGAGAATTGAGCAAACAGGACACAATCCAGAGAAGAAGCTTTCCCCCTTCCGTCATCGGCTTTAGCCCGCTGTCACTCAGTGACCTGGACAGACAGCACAGAAAATGTTTCATTTTGTCCACTCAAGTGTCACTAAGTGATGGGTCCCTCTGGAGTGTGTCGGACTGAAGTTGTGCAACCGCCTGGGGGTTGGGGGGAACGTGAAAAGCTCCGAGGATTTTAGCGCTGCTTTTCACAGGCACAGCGCACACATGCCATGTGAGGTCACACGGGAGTAAATTCATCCCAGAGGGAGTGAGGACCTCACATCAGATGTGCCGTCCTCATCGTCCTCCGGAGGGCACCTCAATTTAGGCCGGTGAAGGGCAAGAAATGGCCGCCTAATGCTCTAATGGATTATGGGATTTTTCTGCCCGTGCGATATAAAGATGTGTGAAGTGTCTTATCTTAGTTTCTGTTATTGCGTCTGCAGAGACATCCCTCCGTTCTGGCGACATTTTGCACCCTCCCTCTCCAGTGAAGCTGCAAACGGTTATCACAATCAGTGGAAATGCCACCTAGTGTCATCGTCGACTTGCTAAATGCTTATTACATCTTGCCTGAATCACAGCATTCCATATGGCAAGTGATAAGATTTGGGGAAAAGAAAAAAAAAACAGAATTTAATCTCAGCTCTCCTGTGGACAGCCTGAAAAATTCAGTGGAATAAAAACAGGGAATTTAACAGATGTACACGTCAGATTTTGATTCATGGGGCCAGAGTCTGTGATTGATGCTGCCTTTCATCTGGACCACTGATGCTGCTGGTGATCTGTGATACAGCAACTTGTAAAATATTCATGCCCCTTAAGCTTTTTCTCATTTTTCCATGCAACAACTCAACGTGTCTTTTTGGGATTTTATGCGATAGTAGTTCTTTTTTTTTTTTTCAAACAAAAAACAGATAAGTGGGGCATGTGTCTTTGTATTCAGGTCACTTAAATCAATGTATATATCCACTTTTTGCTCGTGTGGGTGCGGGTTGCAGTATAAGATTACGGACAAAAAAGTTTTATTCATGTTTATTAAAAAAAATTTTAAAAAAGAAGAAAAAAGCCCAAGCTCCATCAGTTTGGATGGACAATGTCTGAACAGCAGTTGGCACCAATTGTTCTAAGTATCTGTGCTACCCATGAATCCATTCTACCTTGTGGTAAAGCGCATGTGCACATCGATGTACCTCTTACACAAATTCTCAATTTTTTCCTATGTCTGGCCTTTTGAACTGTTGCTGTGTGTTTATGGTCGTTTCCCTTTATTTAGCTTCATCCTTCTTGCTATAAATCCTAACCAGCTTGTTACTTGCAGAAGAAAAGCATCCCGTGCTGGCACCCAAATGTTTCACTATGTTTGGTGAACGATGCTCAATGAAAGGTCCAGCGCCTAATATACGGTTGTACAACTTAACTGCTAATAAATTCGCCACAGCTCCTGTCTGCTGTGTTCCTTTGTCTTCATTTCTTCATAACGCTGTTTGTTCACTGATTCGATTCAGTTTCAATTCAGTGTATTTGTCCAGCATCAATTCACAGCACACATCAGCTCAAGGCATCCATGGAAATAAATAAATAAATAAAAATCTGTCCAATAATAACATCCATTCCAATTATTTGTCAAACAATGCAGTCGAGTTCAGTTTATTATTCAAATGTGTTAAAATCTAAGCAAACCCAGCAGATTGCTTCAAGTGACTTGCAGCATTCACTCATCTCGATTTTCTATGGCAAACCTTTGAGGCCTTTATCAGACAGCCGTATTTATAATGAGATTAAATTTCCCACATGTGAAATTCAAGTTGCTGACCTCTTAAGGAATCATTTTCAACAGGATTTTATTTACGTGTGTCCGTTTAATGGGAGGCATGCCACAATATTTGTACAAAGAAAAAGGAAAAACAAAGAAAAAAAACATGTCTATTCTTTTACAATTGCCAATTTGTATACATCTGTGAAGTAAAACCCCAAGAAACTCGCTGAAAGTTTTACCTATGACACGATCAATGTAAACACTTCTGCACACCAGAGCATTTTACATTTAAGGGCAAAGAACACACGCCTGAACGAAGGAGTTTGCTGAATAAATGATGGTTTTAATCACTGCCCTGGGTGTTAACTAATGTGTCGAGGGAGATGAGGAGGGAGCCTGTGGAGATCCTCATCTACCCAAGCAACCCCCACCAACTGGAGATGATTATGTGCATCTAAACTGCTGCATAGATGGGTAATGGGATTGCAGGCATGCTGGTCCCCTGGTAGATTAGACCCCCTAAGAGTGCCTGTGACCTCTCCCCCAGTAGAGAGGACAGAGAGCCACAGCATGGCTCCCATTTGTTTGTCTTTAGGTTGGAACCTTTATGAAAGAGGAATATGGGTAATGATAAGAGATGGGATGGTTATGAGCTGCAAATAAAAGGTAAGAAAGAAATACAAGTTGAAAGAGGGCAGATAAAGAATCAAAACACATGTGTTTAAAATTTCTATGACTTTTCAGATTGAAGTTACCGGAACATTCTTAACCTCTATGAACCTTTTTTTTATATGTCTTGGAAAAAAAGAATGTATTCAATTTGTATACTGGGAATCACAGAGTATTTACACAATAGGTTCTCTTAATGATATTGTATTAGCGATTAGGTAATACATTCAGCAAGTACTTCTACTTTTAATACTTAAGTATTTTCAAAAGCCAGTACTTTCTTACTTTTACTCAAGTAAAACTGTTAATGTGGTACTTTTACTAGAGTACATTTTTGCCTGTTTATTTGTACTTTTACATTGTTCGAGTACTTTCTCCAGCACTGCAGCGTAAACATCCACAGCTAAGAGACTGCATGTGGTTAGCAGTTTACTGTTCCCCTTTTGCCGAAGTGACCTTGTGGCCTCTTTCTGAAAGTAGTTTGGTCCAGTCAGCATGTGTTGTAATGAGTTTCCAGACGGTTCTGTCAGATTTAGTACTTTTCACCCTGATTTGGACATGATTGACGTCCTTTTGGATTTCTGTAGTTATTTTATAAACAGTGCTGCTAACACAGTGCTGTGGAACATTAAGATTAGCCTTTAACACATGGAAAAAATCATTTTCCTTCCATATTTTGGAAAAGTATTTCCCAAAATGCTCGGGTTTTGTGATTTTGTTCATGTTTTGCACTTAAAAAGAAAAATTCCTGCCCAAAAAATACACATCGCACCATTCGTGTGGAGATCGCTGATCATTAGGTTAAAAATTCAACATAAAAATTGGGTTATTGCCTCATTTAGTGTACAAATAATGTATATATTTTTGATTAAAAAATAAGCACATTGATAGATCGGCTTTTACAGAAAGTAGCAGTTAACGGGGTCTAGAAGTGCAAAATTCAACATTTGTGATGAGATAGCAAATGTTCAAAGCTCCACTTTATTTAAAGTGTCACTCAGAATAAAAAAAATGCATTTTTTTGAATAGAGCATTGATTTATTTATTGGGATAATATTTGACAATCACAAAATCACAGATATTTCAGTGTTTCATGGCTCTACATTTAATTTTGCCATGCATTTAAGCTTCAGTTTTGATCTTTAGTAAATGTTGAACATACCCAGGTTTTGTGACATATTTTTTTGCTAGCTAGTTTGTGGTGTAGTTCTCCTTCCCTGCATGTCCTCCACTTTTGAGTCACTCGATAAGCCTCACAATCAATGAAAAGGCTGCTAAAACTCTGCTCTTTTTTTTCTTCAGGAAACCGTCCTGAAGTGCATCTGAAGTCAAGTTTGGCTGAAAGAGGTCATCAAACTGAAACCAAAATGAGCTCTCAGAAAGTCAAAGCAAATCCTTTCTCCTAGAATACTTTCCTTTCTCCTGCCTGTCAAGGCTCACAGAGCGCAAATATTTTCACTGGTGGACTTTTATGTTGGGCCAAAGTGAAGTGCTGCGGTGTTTGAAGAAAAAAAAAAAACATCCTAGCATTTTCCAAATGAGGCATAATAGATGTGCTACTGACATAAACATGTTGAAGCGACGTGAGCGGCCTGACAGGAACATCGCTTCTAGCAAGTCCTGTGTTGCATTAGTGATGATTTTCCAGGAGGAGTTTTGCGAAGAACCTTCGGAGCATTCAGACCCGGAAAAGACCCAAAACAACAGGCCAAGCTCACACGGGCGAGCGCTCCGGAAAACACGCCGTTATTCCTGACCCACTCCGAACACTAAACAATCTACCCTCGAAAAAAAAAAAAAAAAAGTATATAGGTCATTCTGGGTCTAAAAATGGCGGGCTGTCCCCGAGGCTCGCCGGAGCATGAAATAGACTTTACATCACTTTAGCCGAGCCACAACAACCAGGAAACTTTCGACTTTTGCCTCATTTTTTTTCATGCCCTTTTATAGCCCTAATCAAACATTTGCCACTTCCCTCGCCTCCCATTCTTTCTGTCAGTTGATGACCTGAATAAGATATCAGCAGTTTCCCCGGGTTTATAATACGACAGGCGAGGCTATAGTTATGTCGAGGTTTAGATAACTTGGCTCGGCTGAACACTAAATACGTTGCACCTCTGCGCTCCAGACTCTTCCCGCCACCTGTCCCGATAAGCTAGAAACCAGGGGTGTTTTTTATTTTAGTTTTTAAACCTGTAGACTTGTGATATTGGGAAGATAGTCACGTGACAGGCACCATATTTATTTCCAGCCACCCACCTCCCCGACTACAGGCAGATTTCTATTAGAGCGATAACAAGATTTCCTCCTATAAGGCGCATTCTGCATAGCCGCTCTCGCTTGTTTTCGACGCCGACAACTTTAGGCTGCAATTTGCGAAAGTAAACTCGCTCGCAGCAAATTGGACAGCGTGGTGAGGAAATTTCTATTTCTATTTGTGGTAATTTCTAGATGCTTTTCCTCCACAGCCATACTGTTTGTCTCCCCCTCCTCCCCCCTTCCTACCTCCCCACCAGCACCGACTTCTTCCTCTGTGCCTAATGTAGAAAAATCCCTGGTGGATTTGCCCCGGAAATGGCCTCATGTTTATTTAAGCCTGTTTATTAAAGTCGAGCGCCCGCTTCCTCCTCCTCTTCCCCCCCACATTCATTTTTTTTCTGCGGTGTTTTCTTACAGCTGGCCAACCCCTTGATTCATCCATCAATTGGGCCTTCAGCACGGAGGCCTTTAACGGCTCTTCACCACAACGACTGTGACATCAGTTCCGTACACAAACCAGCGGGTGTATCAAAGAGACGCACAATTACAGAGGAGGAGATGGGAATAGGTAGAAAAAATGGCCATGCAGAGGAAGAACAGGAATTGTGTGTGTGTGTGTGTGTGTGTGTTGGAGTGGCAACGAGTGTCAGTGATGCAGCTTCTAATTGTGGTTGTGGGTTAAGCACTACTATGTCTCATTGTGAGAACCTGGGCAACAATTAGCAAAGACAATGCTCCTGCAAAACTCCAGGTCCAAGAGTTTGCAAACACTCATCAGCACAAAGTTTTGTCAATTGAGTTTTATATTAACTTATTTGGAGAAAATCAGCAAGCCATTTAATAATGATAGCCAATATTATAGGCCTAAATATTTTTTGATTTTAGAAGTCAAACCAAATCACCCCGAACAAGAATTTAGTTCTAGATTCAGTTTGTTCACATTAAATTGCATGAATTAACGTCCCTGCTCGACACTCGCGGTTCCCACGTGAACTAGATCTCGTTCATTTATCATGCTGTCTGAAGTTGTTTATGCCGTTGCTAGAAATCTGCTCAATTCTTTCCTGTTGTCTTTATGAACATAAACTGTTTTAAAATGGTCGAATTCCCTAAACAGCTGCTCCCATTCACATGTTTAGCTTCTGCTTTCAGAAAAACAAAATAAGAGTCTGAAATGTTCATCCAAAACACAGAAAAATAAAAAAGACCAAAGCTGCAATTTATTCACTTGTCTTTTCTGCCCAGAAAACAATATTTGGTGATGTTAAAAATCCTTGGCTTAATCCATTAATTTTGAGGTGGTACATGAGATTTCAAGTAAAATTCTTCTGCATAAAGTAAAGCACAAGGTGGCACAGGCAAGATTAAAGAAAGATGATTGTTTTGTAATAATAAAAAAGCTTAACCTTGACAAATGTACCCCTCACCCCCAACCACACACACAAGCTCACCTTGAGAGAAAATACTCTGCCTATTTGTCATTTGAAAACATAAAGCATGTCCAGTCCAAAATTATTCATATCCCTGGCAGTGCAAGGTTAGTTGATAATCTTTTGTTTCATTGTACCAACGTGTTTCAAGTATTAACATTTCTGAATGCGTCTACACAGCGTCCCAACTTGAATCTGATAATTAATGGAGGGAGGAAAACGAAGCAACAGCAAAGAAGAGTTCCAACTTTAAAGATTTGAAGCTCATCACCAAGATACCAGAATGTAAAGATACCAGCACAGACATCCTGGTCTTCAGTTACATAAAGGTGTTGATTGCGTGCTCCGTTTATATTGTTATCTTGTGAGATATATCCACCAGAAACAATCCTCCTTGATTGCATTAAAATATTTAATTAAATCTGCTGGGGGTGTGAATAATTCTGGGCTTCACTCTATGCGTGAAGAGTAATTTTTCTGTTGAAACTGTACTTGTACAATAAAAAGGGGACTATTTGACCGTCTGTGTGACCAAATTGAAGTGTGTAAGAGGAAAGCTTCTCCGAAAGGTTACCATATTAATATTTAAAGTAATCTTTGTGTACAGATATTAAATAAAAATCATAAAACCTGATAAAAAAGAGAAATACTCACATCTTAGTTCAGTGGAGAGCACAACAAAAGGAAGCTTGGGCTTTTAATTTGAGGGAAGATGAAGATATAAAAGATCAAAACAAAGGATAACGAAAAAAGACTTGGCAAACATCGATATCCAGCTGTGCTGCAGTGAATCAATTTTTTTTTTTAAGCAGCCAAACTGGAGCCAACTCACAAAAAAATCCAAAGGAAACGGAATCAAGAAGAGTCCACACAGAGCATGAGTATATTTATATCTATATATATATTTATATATATATATATATATCTTCATTTATTTTAATATTTAAATCCACTAAAAGTTGTAAATACAACTTTTGAATGAAAGGCACAGGAAAAATCAGACAACGCTGATATAATACTTAAAAGAAAATTACAGTACAAAAGTGGACAGTTAGTTACGCATGAACAAATCCCTCTAGGTTCAATGTCCTCCATAGTTAAATATATCCGACACATGGGTAAACAAATATAGCTGTCACGACAAATGATGGAGTTGAAACAAAAAAGAGAGAGAAAAAAACAAAAACAAATCCGTGAGCCAAACTTGTCTTTATTGCTTTTCCTAGCTGGCAAGAGTCATATCAGTTTCATCAAATGAAGCATTCATTTGATTATTATCCCAACTTTTTATGGTCTGCATTAAACAAACCTCCACTGGGTATTTTAGGATCCTACTCATGATATTAAAACTTACAAAAACAAAAAAAAAAAAAGAGACTTCGAGGCAGATTTTTCTTCTCCTTTTTAAACCAAGTTATGCTGAGTAATGTATCCTCTAAACCAAGAGCAAAATGAGCCAGTATTTGTGATTATGCTTTTAATTTGTTGGTCCACCGAGTGTAAAATCATCCCCGACCTCTAAGTGGTGAAGAGAGTTTAAATATTTAAACGCAGAGATTTCTGGGCAGCGAAATTTAGAAAGTGCAGGTCCGGAAGCCGTTTCTGGAACAAGAAAGTCATTTTAAAGATATCTTAATTCCCTTTTCTTATACCACTGACCTGACAGAGGTTATTGCATCGCGCAGCACTTGGAGAACTCCGACAATAGAATTCATTCATCAAATCAAGACAAAGAAGGGGAAATAGAATAGGGATTAATCATGTGTTCTGGTTCTTTCAGAATCACTTCATTTTCTCTTTTAAATTAAGTGGTTTTATGACACTGATGGAGGGAAACGTGTTCAACATATCATTCATCAATTCTGCTGGAGGCCGTCGAAGTAAAGGGGAATCGTTGGAAACAGCTATGGCTGATCGTTGTTTAGGAGAAAGAATATCAATACTCAGTCAGTTCTTCAGTGTGGACCAGGCGTTAGGAAAGGTGTGGTCTCTTACTACCAGTAGCCTCTTTGGTATCGGCACATCTGCATTAACGGACTGCCACAGTCCGATTATAGCCTTTTTCCTATGAGCAGCTGTCTCACCATTTCTGATTCCTAGTAGACAGAAAACAACAATCCACACAAAAACAAAAAACAAAATGATTGCCACAATCCTGAAACCTGAATGATTGGAAAACAACAACAAAAAAGATGCATCTCAATAAAGATGAATATTATCGAAAAGTTGTTTTTTCAGTAATTCAATTAAAGGCAATTAAGGATTCTTTACACACAGTTATATAATTCAACCACTTATTTCAGTTCCTTTAGATCATTATGGCTTATAGCTAAAGAAAACGAATTTATTACTAATTTTTTAAAATTTCAATGCTACCTGAAATAGGGCTTCACAATATATCTCAGATTTGCAAGTCACATTGTTTTTGTATACTGCAAGTCAGATTGTTATAGAAATATTCACCAAAATGCTACTAAAGCTGAATACTTTTCCAAAAACTTGCAGTCCTAATGTAAGACCAATAAGCAGCATTTGTTTTAGTCTTTGCGGTTTTGCGTTGGGCAAGCCTCAAAAAGGCGTCGCTAAAGAAAACGGGCTATTTACAGAGCCGTTACCAGGCACATAAATGGAATGGAAAGTTTAGTGGATGGAAAAAAAGGTTTAGGGGGAACAAAGGAATTGTGAAGGAAAGACTATTCTAGTATCATTCATGGTCAGAGTTTTATTGAGATGTTTGAATCAAGTATGTGTCATACATGAATATATATTTTTAGTCTAATTTTATCAGAAAAAAATATTTAGAATTTTAAATTAACTACAAGCCATAATAGTCAAATTTAACAGAAATAAACACTTGGAAGATTTTACCGTGTGTTATGAATACATATTTTTTGTTTTAAACTGTATTACTGAAATAAATTGACTTTTTGATTATTTCTGATGATCATTGAGATGTACCTGTACATAAAGAGTAGCTGTCAAGTTTTTTTTTGTATATGTCCTCTGAAATCCAAAACTTTCTAACCCACTTTTTTTTCCTCTTTTTTTTTTTTTACATCTTCTCCCTTGGCCTTTCCTGCCATCCTGCAGCAGGTGATTCATGCTACTTCCACCTTCCAGGCAGCATTGCTACAGAAAATAAAGAGCCACAACACAGCAAAAAATAACCATGGCTCAAATGACTACAATTCAGCTCTGCAAAACAGAATCAACCCTTCTAGAAATGAAATAAAACTGAGAACTATGACTAAAACAGATGTTAAGGTTTTTAATGGTATGAAAAAAAGAAGAAACTGAGGCATAAAAAGGAAAATAATAATCATCTGGGCTGTGTGATGTTACTGCTGCTGTTGCTTGGTTACTGTTGATTTGCGTTAGCCTAACTCCAATGACGGATGCGCTTACCGGAGCCCTTCCTTATTTCTGCTCCGGAGGTGGTAGCCCACCCTGAGAGCCGACAGGTTAACCCCGTAACCTCGCTCTCTTGGCTCAGGTAGGTTTTTTTTTTTCTTTCTTTTTTTTTTTTTTGCAGTGCCACAATCCCCTCGAACAAAGCAGAAAAGTCAAGGTAAAAGCTAGGGCTTCAATAAAGTTCGATTCGGACACCTTCTTCTTGCTCCAATGCGCAAAGGGAGCGAATGACATCATGAACAAGAACCGATAGCTCAAGAGTTCAGAGATAAAGAGTACAAAATCGTGTCTCGAAGCGTCGGGCTAACGCCGACCCCATGCATTACCTTGCCATGGCGGAGGAGGACGCGGCAGATAGCCGTGTGAGGTATTCGCGCAGTTCCTTGGCCGCCTGAAAGCGGCCGTAGCGCTTTTTAGGTTTGGTGCACTCGTCCAACAAAGCCTCGAGTTGTCCATCTTTGGCTATGTGAGCGGGCGGGTCGTGAAGGAGGCCGCCGGTGGTTCCCCGCCACGTGGCGTACTGCGACAGCAAGTTCTGGCACACGGCGTAATAGTTGTGGTCCACGGTGACCCGGGAGCAGAGGGCCTCCTTGGAGAAAGAAAGGCAGGCCTCCCTGTCGCACTCCTCGAAGCGGCTCTCATACCACACGTCGTAGTTCTCCGGCTTGTCTGCAGGTGGACACACATGAAAATGGTTACATTACTTTTTCTTTTTTTTTTTTAAATCACCTTTGCAGTGGATGAAACATCTAATACTGTTCAGATTTAAGTGATTCTGATATAGAATCACCTAAATCTGCTTTATGTACAAAGTTGACATCAGATTTCCCCCAGAGATAGAAGGATGTTTAGGGTTCTTTTTTTTTTCTTTAGTTTTTGTAAGGCTTTGTTCTGCCAATAACAATTTTAACTACATAATTTCTTTCAAAGAACCATTTTGTGACAGATATAAAAAATTATATTTTTAAGCTTTCTCCTGCAAGTGGTCATTAATTATACAGTAGCTTAACAATGTTAAGGGAGATATCACCGCAAAACAGAGTTTAAGTATTTCAAAAGCATAAGTAAAAAACAAAACATTTTAAATTTGCTTTGCATCTTATATTAGCTACTAGCATGACTAGCGGTAAACGGTACTCTTTGCCGTTTTCTCTTGGATCCTTATCTTTACTCTAAGACTTTCAAAAAGCTGCCAGCATTTCACAACCCACTATGCATCATAGCATGAACATGACACGTTTTAAAATGTTTTATAATAACAAACCAAAGCACCTTTTCCTCCTTGTTGAGCGACCCTGTTATCTGATGAAAGCCTTGCTCTCTTGCAGCCTCAGTGAATGGAAAACACATCTCAATGTGTCATTGAAAACACTTTTCTTTTAAATAATATGTCACAACCTCTGCTTTTGCTTCTTGTAGTAAGTTTTAAAACACCCATGTAATACTGAAAATTTCAACTCTGAATGTCTTCACTCAGTAACTGCATTCTAACCAATGCAACAAAGTGTGATGTTGTAAGCATGACTTGGTAATGATTATGTATGGTGTATTCACAGATTAGAAAAATACTGGGATGTTCTTTAAACAACAGAGTTCTTTGGCTATTAGAGAGAAATGTTTTATCACATTTGCGGGTTGGATATCTCACTGTAAATCTTTATCATTGACAAATACACAGGTTACAATTACAAATTCTAACCAAGTAAATTGCAAATATAAAGTTGCTTGTAATCATTGTCAAATCATAGTTTGCTGAAAAATCCTAAAAATGGGCTAAAAAACAAGAAATGTTAAATTAAAAAAAATAATAATAATTTTTGCATATAGTAGGTTTAAGATTGGAGTTTTACTGACTCCTGGTTGTTCCGCGTTTTAGAACATTTTAATGATTAAAAAAATAGGTGAACTACAAAACTAACAATGTTCAACAGAAGTTACACACACACCTCTCGTAGTTGGAGACTTTTTCTTTGTCATTTATATTTATGCAACTATTGCGTTTATTTAAATAACCCCCAAAAATTTAATAAACATATCAGCCGCTGAAGAAACCAAAGAATCTCTAAGAAGTCTCCAGCCATTCAGAGAAGGGTTTTTTTTCTTTTTAAGGGCTCACAGCCGAACAACCATCTACAGTTTTATTTGACAGAAATGAACCCTTTTACTTGATTTACAGAGCAAATAAAATTCTTTCCCCTGCTCATTTTATTTTCCTTTTTCATTCTCTTTAGAGGATAGGGTTAGGAAAGAAGGGAGGCAATAAAAAAAAAACCTGGAATGATGTGAGAGCTATTGGTTTGCGCATTAAAAGCAGATCAATAACACTGTTGGTAGACTGGAGGGGACCCAGAGGATGCAAACATATAATCAGTGCATCAGGCACTATAATGCACTTCTCCTCTGGCTCATCAGAACAACTCAATCAAACAGCCAGAAACTGGCCCGTTAGTGAGAAGAGGGGGGGGGCCCACTGTGGGGCCCACCCCCCAAAAGAGGCGAGACACATCAACCTCAATCAGTGTGGGTGATGAAGATGGATATATCTGCGCACCGGCGCATATAAAGATGTACACGAAAACGCAGCGAGGTGAGGTGAAAAGCAATTAATGCTTCAGAGCTGGTCATGCGTCAAACCTCAACACTGATTGACAGATGGCATCGGGAGAGTGTCCTGCTCTTCTCACAAAATTGTGCCGCCCCCCCCCCCACACACACACCGGTTAGAAAAACCTCAGAAGAAAAAAAATAGGGCCGAGAAAGACATACTCAAGGACACGTATGCAAAGTATTTTGAGTTTCAGGAAAAGGCGAAAAGGACGTTATGAGGCCCAGTATAGTACCTTCCAAGAGCACCTTTTCACATTTTGTCAAAATTCATTTTCAAATGTAAATGCCCTTCGTTGAGATTTTGTGCCATATGCAGACTGTAAAGCATACCTGAAGAGGAAGGAAAATGAGGGAAACATAAAAACAAATTCAAATCCCAAAAGTGTGGCATGCATTTTTATTTAGACTAACTGTCACTCTCAAAATGCTTCCAAGTAAGTCAATAGACCTACGAGGACACCGATGGCATCATGGCAGTTAGGGGGTTTTTCAGATGCTCCCAAATAAAATCTAAAAAAACAAACAAAAAAAAAAATAGCGTCTTCAGTGACTATGTAGTAATTAGCTGGGGCAGGGCAGCAGCCCAGAGCCCCCAAATACTTTTTCCTTTTTTTTTGCATTGTATTTTATATAAGGGTGTTTTCACATCTGATAGGCTGGCAGAGTCTGTTCGACTGAGGACTAAAATGATAATAGTTACATTTTTAGCTGGTGTGGTTTGCTTTCACACTATGTCAAATGAATCAAACCCTTTGAAAAATCTGCTTCTCAAACCCCTCACATGTGGTGTCCTGCACCAATGACTACCAATGACTACTCAAGACAAAGAGAAGACGTGAGCACAATTTCCTTCTTTGAAAATGCCAACAAGATGGAGTTACAAAGTTTCACAGCTCAGGGCAGCTCTTAATTGTGTAGACAAAAATGTTGTCCTTTATAGCAAGAAGAAAACCAGTTTTCAGAGACCATCATAAGAAGCTCTGTTTCCAGAGGCGGGAGATATGGCAAATGTGTGAAAAAAGGTGACAAGGTCATTTAAGTCTCCATACAAAACAGTATTTGAGGTGGAAAGCCAACACTACAAATCACACCATTCCCATTATGAAACAAGGTGGTGGCTGCATCATGTTGCTTTATTAGTGGGGATAGAGATGCTAGTCAAAGCTGAATACAAATCCAGGCCAGCCTTAAATATTTGCATTCGTAAAAAAAACAAACGTATTTCAATCGTAAGCTTTTGTGTTAGTTTATTACATGAGATGCTCATAAAAATATGTTGAAGCACATTAGTTCAAGGGCAATGAGTGCTTTTTGTAAGACGTCTACCTTAGTTTTTTTTTCTACCCGAGGTTCTAGGCAAATTTACAAAGCAAACTAAATCATTTTCAATTCAAATCAGCGGCAGAATCAGGTGAGGTACGACCATCGAGCCCTGTGTGTCTCATGTATCTGATCTCTTCCATGTTAAAGAGCTCAGACTGGACCTGTGTGCATTCCTCTCACACCTCTGCCTTCACAAGGTTGAACAAACTTTGAAGGCATGGCCTGAGAGCTCGTTAACATAGCCTTACTGTTGAGTTCTGAAGAGAAAGTCGGATATTGGGAACGGAGACAAGTGTGAGAGAAAAAGCAAGTGCATCTTTGGGAGACTGTGTAAAGGAGAAAGAGGAAAATGAATGACACGAGTGTTGCCAAGCCAGCCAGTGACGCCATGAGCTCAATCATGGGGAAATCGCTCCTTTCGCTTCACTGGACTGTGCAAGCAAAAAGGGCACAGCTCCCCGTCTCCGGAACCCCCTGCATCCATATGGATGATTCTAATAAGAGGGTGGATTGGCACGTTGCTTTCTGCGTGTTTGATTTACAAATCGATTGGTTTCAGTTTGGACCGATGACTCTGGCGTCACACGCTTCAGCATGCTTTCCCAGCTCAGGCACTAATTGTAGGGATTGGCTTCTCTGTTCCCAGAGCCTTGGGAAGTTGCCGCGCCCGTTTCCTACTGCTGTTCACCACACGGCCGTGACCTAGTAATGCTCATTATCGCCATGATCCCCCCCTCTTCTTCCTGCTGCGTTGCAGTGCTTTGGCACACACCCACACACACAAACAGATCCAGGCACACAAACATGAAGGAAGCAAATAAACTTGAGGCTTAAGCTCTGAAAGGCCAGGGGTAAGCAGCTTGAGTTGTCAGGCTCTAAATGTGTCGGGCCAGACAAAGGGAGTATCAACCTGGATTGTGCTCCAGGACTGGCAAAGGGTTTCGGCGACAGGCTGTAAAATTGCAGCTCTTGGCAACAAAGATAAATATACACACTTCTGAGGAAGGCAAATACACGAACACACATAAGCATAATCATGCAGAAATGAAGCAGAAATTCAAGTGAAAAACGGCAGGGATGTTGGAGTTCCTTCACACGTTCTGCATTACTTTGTGGTTCCCTGGAGTTGAAGCTTGTAATTTGGTAAAATGCCGCTTTATCCCAGGATAAATTTATCACAATGCTTCTATTATGCGTAAAAAAAAAAAAAAGAAGGAGGAAATGCACACTCCCTTTCACTTACGAGCAATATCTCATATCCGTCACAGGGTACAATGGTGAAGCCTCAACATCTAGCAACACAATAGTTTATCACTTTAATAGGATTTCAGCACAAGGGGACAAATCTAAGTGTCGGACGAGGTGGCCGTCGCTCTCTCTGAAGTGGCCCCTGGAAGGAAGACTGAAGGCAGGCGAGCAGCAGCACTCAGGGTGTGATGTATAGCTTTCCTGGACCTTGTTATGGGCTTGTTTTTTTTTTTATCCGCGAGGCAAAAATCTAGGGCAGCAGAGATGGCTCGTTATCCGAACAATCTTTGCTTTGATGGGGACGCATGTATTAGAGAGAGTGGGGGTGCTGGCTGGATATATTCTTAGAAGAGAGGAGACTTCCAGCATATGCAAATCTAGCCTAAAGTCTCAAGAGGCCATTCCTAAAACATTCAGTGCTTCCTCATTCAAATCTCTTTTCTGCAGAATTGAAACTATGGTCAATGCTTCATGTCATGTTCAAGCTTCTGAGCAAGAGTGATGAACAAGAGATGGACCAAGACTAAGGTTAAGGACGGAATCAGCAAATTCACTTCTAAAATTTCAACTTGTGCAAATTACATGAAGTAAAACCAAACTGTTTCTCCAGAGAAGAGCTGGAAAGATGGCCTATTTAAAAACACCCTTGTCAAAAGATGTATATAAAACCTTAAAAGAAATTAGTCTAATTGCAAATGCTTGATGTCATTACTGAAAAAATTTTACCTTTTCGATTCTTCTCTGGAGGTTTAACAAATTTTCATGCAAAGAAATTATTGTTTCACAAAATCATTTAATAATCCTTTTAAAATTAATTAATTGGAATGTTTTTCTTAAAAATTCTGAGTTACTTTTTCAAGTTGACAAGAGTTACAGAAGCTTATTAGTAATCCATAGCGTCTGGTTTCTCTCATGTGTTACTGTTAACATTTGGGAGATGTCACAGAGCCACATTTAAACTGCGACTGACTACATGAAAATAGATAATCACCTTAATATGCTTGTATTCCAACTCTTAAGTATGGTGGAGAATCTAAGATGCTGTGGATGCATTTATCCTCCAAAACCCCTGAAAATAGTTGTTAGAAATACCAGGAGATTTTGAAGAGAAATCTAGACTAAATATATACTGAAATGTCAAAAACGAAGAAAAGAAAGAAAAAGGAAATGGAAGCAGTTATGTGATAAACGATTAGGCAATGACCCTCACCTTGCTTTATCTGTCTTTTGTCTGCTACCAGGACGTTTTCGGCGTCAACTATGATGACTTTTCCGTCCCGAGGGCCGACTGCAAAGTTATCAAAACTGACATCCAGCAGGTACAGGGCAAAGTCAAAGTCATTGTTGGTAAGCTGCTCGGCAATGTCCATCAGCTGCCGCGCCAGGTCAACCCTCTTCTCCCACGGCGCATTGTAGAAGCTCCACAGCTCCTCGCCCACGTAGTTGACAGCTACCATGCGCCCACACGCTCCCAGGTACTTGGCGAACGGCCACCCTTCATCCGATGGAAAGCTCTGGGAAGGAAAAACGTAGATAAAAAGGGTCAGGTGGTGAAAAGAAAACAGAGGTAAAGGCTAACAACATGAATTGTGGAAACAGTCACCATGTCAAAGGATAGTTTTTTTAATTTGCTCTGAAATCAGTTCCTGAATCCAGAGAAAGATGAAAGGGGAAAAAAAACAAAAAAAAAAGACGCTGGTGAAGCCTTGGGTGATTTCTGATGTACAATTTTAAACACAATAGCTGAAAATGAGCCAGAGAATCACGTGAAGCAGCGCCAGCTTGGGGTATAACGGATTAAATTTAATAAAAGCAAAGAGTCCGTTTGTGTTTAAGCCCTACAGCTACGAGCCAAAGCTTGCTGCTGTACTGTGTGCTTCCAGAGAACTGATAGGGGGTGATTTGTGGCAGGAGCAGTTAGCAGGAAAGCCTTATGCTTTCTGATGTGACTGCAGGGCGTTTAAACTGCTTCGTGGTGCTGTTTAACCCGGTTAAATGCAGTTTGGGAAACCGACAGCATTTCACTGCATCTTATGGGTTCCAATTGATCCAGAACACCAAGATAAACCTACAGCTTAGCAGGTTTATCTTTTAAATGCTGCTGCATACCATCAATAAATAAAAGCCAAATTTGCCTATAAATAAATAAATAAATAAATAAATAAACAAACTTTCTCTCTCCAGCTGCTATGAGACTACAACTCTGGCATTTCCCAATTTTCCTTCCCTCTGTTTCCCTCTCCTAGATCCATTTCATTGTCACAGGCTGTTGCAGCGGTCAAACAAAATCGATGGAAAATAACAGACGGAATCCAACTTTTCTGCCGACGCAAGACTTTTTCTTTTGCTGCAAATGATAATAAGCTCCCATCATGTAACATAAACTCTCCACCAAGGGCCTCAATCTTTCATAATAAACACCTGCCATATGCTCGGCTAATGACAGCTCACAATTTCCATCTAACAAATTTCTGCCATTTTTCTGGCCTGCAGCCGACGCAGACACACAACCACCAGCGCTTCACTGCTTCTCTCTAAAAAGAGAGATGTTGGAAAGGAAACACCAAGACGCTGCAGCTAAGGTGTGAACTATTATGACTGTTGCGTCCCAGCCTGCTCTCTTGGTAATTCAATATTTTACCAGCTTTCAATTTCTGCTGAGAGGCTATGGGGGGGGGTTAAATATGCATGGCTGCCTCGACTTGTTTTAAACTTTAATGGAATACAAATTATTTACAGGCGTACGTGTTAACCACCCTCTGCAACGCTCCCCACCGGCTACGTAGAGGGTGTATCTCCAGGATAACAGCTGGACCCGTACCGCATATAAACTATAGATCTAAGTAGGTGCAAAAGCTAAAGAATAGGCAACCGTGCTTTGTGAAAGTAATTATTTCCTGTGAACTTTTTCACATTTACCATTTTGCAGTAAAATACCTAAATGTATTGTACATGAAAGCCATAAAGTTAAGCAGCACATTTAAGATTGAGGAGAAAAATGGTTTTAAATTTTATGTTTTTGAATTTCCAAACATCTGAAAAGAGTGGCAAGCAATTGTCAAGTCACCTAATAAGCAAATTAAACATCTGAAGATTAAGACATATTATGGAACAACTAGAAACGAGAGCTGGCCAATATGGCTGAAAAAGGTATCTTATATAAGCATTTCCCATCAGTCAATTTTGATAATTATTGATTAGATTTTTATTTTAAATATCCAAAATACTGCCAAGCAAGTGACGTCACCTGACCTTTCCTCTTTTATTCACAATTTTCTCTTGAGCTGTCATACTTGTTCTCCCTTCACTTCACTCTCATTTTTATTTGGGTTAATGGCACAGCGGCAAAACGCAAAACTTATTCCACATACTATGGTGCATTGTCTTAAGGTCTGTGGCCGCGCACTGTCCAGAAGGTTTAGATTTCTTAATAGAATCCTAATGGTAGTAACATTTAAAATTAATAGTAGTAAAATCCTAATAAAACAGACTGAAGTTTGAGATTGTAACTAGGCAAAATGTGAAAAAGCTCATGGAGGTTCAAACAATTTGGAAATGCACTGGAAACAAAAATGTGCAGTTTCACTTTAGAACCACAGACAATCACTGAGGAATTTCATCTTAAGCAACCCTCAGAGTGTGTTGAGCAACATGCAACAAAGTAATATTTTGCTCTGCAAGAGAGCAAAATAGGATCACTTTAAAAATCAACAAGTTTATACCGCAATAACTTTCCACACATAAGATCGACCTTTTACAGAACATTACTTTTTATGGAATTAATCCATCGATTGTGTCCGATTTAAGAAAAAGCAGGGAATGATGATAAACTACATGCCATATTAGTAGGATCCATTTCCCTGAGGTGGTCCAATCAATTGTGGGCAAGACAAAAAGTCTGTCCACAAAGCAGTGCTTGCTTCCCTGCAGCCTGTCTGTCTGTGCCTGTCACTTGGCAATGACTCACCAGGACTTCTCCAAATCATCTCGCCTTATTATCCTTCCTCTACATTTTCAGAGACAGAAAACTTGACAGGATGAAGGTTCTGTGGCTGTAAAAAATAAAATAATAAAACAGAGTTGAACTGACTGCACTTTCCAAATACTAGCTGGATAGGAGACAATCATGCAAGCTTTCCCCTCATAGGAGATTTCAGGATTAGAGACTTAATAGGCTATAAATCTAAAATGGCTTTCTAATTTCTAAAGTTGCCTATAAAACGATTAAGCAGATGATGGATCAGATGGTACATCCTTTTTAAGCCCACACACCGTACTTTGACCCATAATAAACGCTACTGGAATGTAATTTTTCCCGTTGGTGGAAATATTTGAAGCTTTCAGTGCTGTTGACAAAATGCAGCCCATCCACTGTTACAGCTAAACTAGCTTTGTAAAACACCAGCGTCCCTCTCTCACCCCCGCAGGGCAGATAGATAAATGAGGGAAAGGTGGATGGAGGGGGTGGTTGGCTGGTGGGGGTGGAGCGCGAAGGAGGAGAAATGAGAGATGACGAACAGAAGAGACAAACAGAGCGTCTTTCGCTTCTTCGCTTCAGTAGACAGGAGGAGTAAACCGGCAAAGACCTGCCTGCTAAACACATCTCTCTCTTTGTTGTCAGATTGCAGGCCTGAATGGGAGCAAAAGTAAAGCGACGGCAGATGGGGGAGGTTGTAAGGGGGTTGCGGGATGAATGCCTCGAGGCTACTTTCAGACACTGTCAATGGCTGTTATGAGAAGGCCTTCATGTCTGTCTGGCCCCCGTCCTCGGCTCTCAACATAGTTGTCGGTCATTTACACACACTGGCAGGCCCGTTGCCTAGCGATCTGCGCCTCAACTTGTACTTCCGTACTGCTTTAATGAGCTTCTTAAATTTAAACTTTTGAATGCTAAAACGCCTTAAGGAGAGAACTACTGAACAGTGTATGCAGGCACATGGAAGAGCACACCTGAGCATCCAGATTCAAGCCCTCCTATTGCGCGGGTTGATAAATACTACACTCATTCTTCCTTAGCACTCCCTAAATGGTTACACTGCAGAAGTCATTAACGGCCGCAATGAGGCGTTCTGAGGGGAGTACTGGTGGTGAGGCAGGCAATATAGAAAGGCTCAGCCAAATATTACATCTTTTTGCACTGTAAGTAGACCTAGGAAGTAAAGTGTGAAGATGTGTGTGGTTGTGAATTTTACCAGTCGTCTCCTGATGGTATTAAGCTTTTCAAAGATGCTGAGGGTGCTAAACTGTCAATGACACATCCTAGAAACTTACTGATTTTAAAGGCCCGATCATCCTGTCCCAAGATAAGAAAAACACTCCCTTTAAAATTGAATTGTTTTAATTACATTTCCAGCACAATATAAAATCTCTTCCTCAAGACTTATAAAACGTTCATACTTTGTCAGACTGAATTTCTTCAAAACTTCTGGTTGATTTTAAAACGTTGCGGACCTTTGAGTAAAAACCAACTTGTTTTATTCATCGTTTTCCCTCAAATCAAGCTAAAGCTGGCTTTCAATTCTGCCGTGTAGCAAAGGTACGTTTTCTTTTAATTAATTTTTAGAAAACTTAGGTCAGTTAAAAGTGTACAATACTTAGAAAAGATTTTTTTTAAATCTTACATTTTTTCTGCTCTGTGAATGATAACAATGGCAACTCTCCTTAGTATTTTGTACTGAGAGATGATTTGAAGTTGGCTATTTTCAATATCAGAGAGCTGCTAAAATACAGACAGAATTACATGGCAAACTTCTTGAAAAAGTACATTTAAGAGTCACGATGGCTGCTCGTTCAGTTTGCCACAAAACAGAAGTTGAGCAAATAACAGGAAGCTGAATATTGCTCTGTGTGATCCCTATGATTAGTCCAACTCTACTAGTTAGAATCAATAAAGTTGGCAAGCTAAAATAGATCATTTTACTTTGATAGCAACATTTGTTAAGAATGATGATTCAACTTGCGTAATGCATTTATGCAAGATCCAATAAACAGGACAGTTTTCTTGTTAATTATGGCTGTTAAAGATAATTGGAACCTGAACAATAGAAATCGGTGATTAGAAATTGGCCAAAAAAAAAAAAAAGATCAGTGCATCAAGAGGTAAAAGCAAGACCAACATACAATCTTGTTCGAGATTGTTTACCAGCAACTTACAGAGCCAAGGCTTTTTTTAAATCTAATTTTAAAGGTTCAGCTGGTGCACTGCAGCAGCATCAAGTCCATGTTGGAGGGGGGTTGATTTTTGACTCCTTTACCCTGGAACACAACAGGCTCACTGGAGTCTTCTCCTCAGGGTGGGATGGGCGGGGAGGCGGGAGCGGGCCGAAATGAAACAGGGCCACAGACAAATGGGCCGCCTCTGGAGAAGAGGATGAAACGAGTGAAGCGAGAGGCGTAGGAACACACACCTGCGTCCTGACATCTGCTGACAAAGGCGTGCCCTTCTACAGGACCACTCAGGGAAAAGCATTTTTTGTGTGTGCGCTTGTGGAGGGTTCGAAAAGAGGCTCCTTGTTTTTTTTTTTTTTTCCCTGTGTGCAAGTGAGCGCGTGTCTATGCGCAAGTGTATCTGAGTGAATGTGAATGAGAACATGCAACGTGACCGGGGCTGATAACAACCTCTATTCAGGAGCCGAGTAAACACGAGTGGCTCCCAAGATTATTGCTTTGGCTGCCTTGCAAAGAACACTGGCCCATCAAACACATACACACACAAATATGGTGAACACACAGCAGTGTTTTATTAATACAATATTTATGAGGAAACAGAAGCATTGCTTTTGCATCTACAACTACTTCCAGCCCAAAAAAAAAAAGGAAGGAGGGGCGGAGGGAAATTAGCAGTTTGCCCCGAAGTATTGCATGTGAGCAGCTTAATAAAACCCTGAGTGGGGTGTGGTGTAAATTCTTAACATTTTCTCTCCTGAATAAAACCCTATTGTTTCAATAGCAAACAAGCATGGACACGTCTCATCTGGAGTCCAGGGATCACTTTTTAAAGTAAGGAAATGCAGCGAGCGACAGCATTACGCCAAACAAAGCCAACTTAAACCTAAGATTGCCAGATGAAAACTTTTTTAGTCTGTTTATCACAGGGGCTTATTGCTAAAGAAGAAGTCACTTCTGCTATGTAAGACTGGCAGCACAGGGCTGCCAAGCTGGAGTTAGAAACACATTGCTTTTCTGTGTATCTCTCCGGTTGACCTTGAGTGTCTGGAAGGAAGTGCGGTGAGCCCCGTCTGGCGTTTTGCTGGCCATTTAAGTTTAAAATACAGTCCGTTAGTCCAAGGCGAGTGCTCAGGCCCCACAAGGGAGCATGCGTTAACTCCTCAGCCAAGGCACACATGGTCACTACAGCTTCCCCCCCCCCCCCCCCTCCCCCCGTGGTGCGGCTCCGAATCAAGCTGCTACTGCTGCTTTTCCTCACCCCCTTTCCTATCTTTGTTCTATCCACAAACCCAACAATGATTCTGTTGTAACCGTAAAGCCAGAAGTGCTCTAATCAAATACTGTAGAGTCACAGTAGTTGTTTTCAAACCAAAAGTTTTAAGGAAGGGAATTACTAAGCCCCGAGTAAAAATACCAGGTTCACAGAATCATTTGTATAAGCATTTAAAATAGAGATGTTTAACAGTTATTTTTAGTTTTAACAGCAAAGCATGTAATTCTACTGATGCCAGTTTAGGAAGCCGATGTTAGCTGGTTTATTATAAGGTTTATTTACTAGAATTGAACGATTTTTCCTTTAGTTGGCCCTAACCTGGTCAGAAATACAAAAATCGGATTTTTTTTCTGGATCAGTGAAAGCAATTATAAGCTCAACCTGGTCATGCAGTAAAAAACAAAATCAAGTCCAATTTTTGGGGGTTTGTAAAACAAACTCCTATGACTGTTCTCTTCCACACAGTGGCATGTCTTCACTTTGGCTTCTAATAAAATATAACGAGGAAGGCTAGAAAAAATACATTTTCAATGCTGTTCTCACATCTTAAAGTTCTCAATAAGAAACTGGAATTTATAAACACTTTAGATCAGTAATCATCTTAGAATCCTAATCTGTGAATCTATTATTTTTGCCTGGTTCTTTACTTGTATAGCTCACCTGCACTCAGCTGTATGCGAGTCATTCTTTTAACACAGTATTATCTTTATACAACCAAAGGCAGGTGGTCCTTTAGTTGGTAGATTATGAGAGTTGTTCACAAATGTTATAGCTTTTTTTCAGGTAGATGACCAATAATTCAGAGGGATGGCACTTTCTTTAGGTGGGCTTTAAACCATTAATGCATGTTACATCATTAATATGGTATAGGTCAAATGTTAGTAATTTCTTCACATATTGTGTCGGCCTGATGAGAGAAAACTGGGCTGACATAAGAATCAATGTTTTTTTCTATGCTGGCACTGCTGAGGACAATTTTTTTGGGGAGTCCGCCATGTGGTGCTTGGTCATGTAACAGTAGTAGTGATGCTACTAAGTTATAGATACTGTCTATATAATATAGATAAATATTGGTCAAAGGTCTACTGTAAATTATAGGAACAGTACAGTCTTGCAGTGGTTTTGAAACTTTAAAAAAGATAAGACTCTTTTCAAAGGTTCTTAACACAAGACATGCCATTAAAATATCTGGTTTGTGTTTTTGAAAGGATAACTGTATCCAACACAAAAACATGAATAGTAAGAATCATGCTGAGATTTTACATTCTCAAACCAGGAAAAGTAAAGCTTTACAGCACTGACAGAAAGGGCAAACACGTGGCTCTGTTCTGTCACTTTGACAGAAATAGGTTACATAGGTCTTTGAGTTTTGCAGGCCTTTGCTCTGTAGAGAGAATGAGAACAGGATGAAGAATGAGTTTAGGGGACAGTGCAGCTTGCGGTTGAAAGCGCATACAGCGTTGTTAGTGGACAGACAAAACCTTTTCCCGACCTGGAGCTGAACCACTGAACATAAAGGTACCTCGAGCCCACCCTGCTGGAAGATGAGGAATGTATCAAATCACAGGCAGTGGTGTTGACTCTGTCTAGATGGTATTGCTGCCCCCACAACAGTGAAGAAGGCTGAGTGAAACTTGGCCTCAGACCTGACGAGTGTGGGTTTAAGGCCTACATGAAGGCCTGCACGTTTCAGAGCAACGCCAATTATCTCGGGGGCAGCTGGGGTGGCATGGCGAGCAGGAAGAGTGCTGTCACTGACCTCACACTTCAACCCGTCTTTGAGCAGAGCATGCACAAACCCCCCACCACCATACAACCCCAATTAAATATCTCAAATGTCAGTGGAGACCTCAGACCTAATAAGAGGTGCCAGAGTTTGACCAGCTTCCCCCCTAACATCCACAGAGAGTTTTGATTAAAGTAAGTCATTTTTGCTCTAGTAGGGGTTGCAAATGCTAAAACATGGAAGCGATGCAGTATACTGCTGACCTCTCAATTTCTCCAGCAGGAACCAGGTGCTTCGTGCTTTAATGCAGTGGGCAGTTTTATTACTGCAGGCAAGCTGATGTGCTAAAAAGCATATTCTAGCTCTAACATTAGAGCCTAATCTCCCCAGAGGACAAAGTAAAGTAAAAAGCTGCTTGTTACTGATCCATATTGGCCATCTTAAGGGGCCCTGAGAGAGTTGGGCATGTCTTTCACAGCAGAACTGTGTCTTCTCAAGCTGGGCATCTGGTAGGTTGCGGTGCACTCTGTAAAAGTAGGAAGCTGGGGCAGGGGGTCTGACGGGTGAATCTAAAAGGGAGCTGGAGGGTGGGATTGGGGGTGGAAAAGGGAAAGGGGGGGGGGGGTCACCACAGGCATTTACCTAACCAAACACAGCTGTCAGGCGTATGTGTATGTGTGTGCTTCGATATGGCAGGGAAGAGAGAGGGATTATGGTAACACAAGCAGTCTGGCTCATTCAAATGGGAGAAAACACCACAAAATTGTGGCTAGAACAAAACCCAGTGGCAGAAATACTCTGTTCATCTCTTCTCCTTTCCATCAGGGCCCACGTCCAGCGAGGGCCAGCCAAAAAGAAGGGAGTCAAGCTCAGATAACTCTCTGTCTTATCCTAACAGGATTCAGTCTGTACACAAAGGCCTATAAGAATAATGAAAGGAGGTTTGGGAGCACTTGAAGCAGGGTTAAGCAGCATGCACAACCTCTTTTATGTGCCAAGAGTGCCATAATCCCCCAGACCTAAAAACAAAAGTACTAATCAAAGACTAGCAACTTAAAACTTAAGACTATTTACTGGTGGACATCAACCACAGAGTGAGAACATTCTATTGCTCTCTAAAACTGGAACACCGTGCAACTTGATTAAATAGCAAGAATATATATAAATAAACCAAAATGGGATCACAGAAAAACGATGTCTTTCATGTTTTCTGCATTCTATTACATTCTTCCAACAAAAATGAATGTACTTTATCTAAATTTTTTGTGACCAAAGAACTCATTTAATTGCATAAACATGCTTTGATTGGAATCCCTCCATTCCAAGTTTAGGGCTGTTCTTCTGCTAGATGCTCAACTTGTAATGCCCCCGTCTCAACTACATTCTAGGCTATAAAACATTTGTATCTTCCTCTGATCAATTCTGACCACATTCCATCTACTGTTTAGGAAAAAAAAATCCCAAACCATGATACTGCCACCCCCACCATATTTCACAATGGGTAATTTGTGCATAGTCCTTATGAGAGATCAGGAGCACAGCCAGGAATCTTGGGCTCCATGACAAAAAATTTGATTGGGCTCCCCCACGCAGCTGCTGTTACAATTTTTTGAGTCTATTTGACCCACAAAAAGCATCACAATTATAAAGGCTTGCAACTGCCTTGCTTTCTTTGGTCCAATGCTGATACTAGGACAATATTTACTGCTCATGAATTTTATATGTATGTATGTAACCGTTCACATACAGCATGCAAGTAGGTTGCCTACATTTTTCCATAACTGAAATGGCTCTCCCCACAAGCAATAGTCATAGGCAACATACAAAAAGATACATAAAGAAATTCCAGGCTTCTCAAAAAATGTTATGAAGTTGCATTTTATTCAAGCTGCAGCATAACTAATAAAAAATATGGTTTATCCTCATTTGTTAAAGATGTCATGTCGTGCCAGTTTGGTAAGAGACAGATAATCTGTGAAAACAACTAATCTTTTTGTCTCCTCCACCTCCTCCCTGAACTATTATTGCTAGCTAAAGTAATGCAACGTACCAGAAAAAGCAACCAATCAGAACCAGTAGGTCGGTCTTAGCGCCGTCATTCAACTCATTCATTCACTGCTAAATATGCTAATGGGGAAGAAACGACTTATTACAGGAAAATCGTTTATCTGCCATCGTTGGTAGCTTTTCTAACTAGAATGAGCATTCACAACAGGCTGCGCTAGCTACAGCATAGCACAGAGTGAGGGGGGTCGGGGATGAGCAGCCACATAAAATTGTGACATAAAGCATTAAAACTCTCCTGCCACTGATTGGTTGTTTCTAGATAGCACTGGAAGAAGGCAGAGGAAATAGATTTTTCAGATTATCTCTCATGCCGTACTGTCACAATATAACGTTTTAACAAACACGTAATATATATATATAT
>CAEGAF010104375.1:0-16291 GCA_903067075.1 Micropoecilia bifurca
TTGCCTCGCTGTTCTGTCCCGCCCTCGGCCAATCAGTGAACAGCAGCGAAGCTTGCGTCACCAGTGCTGGCCGGGCTGGCTCTGCTGGCCCTGCTCTGAAGCAGGACCTAAAAAAGCAGCGCCAGCCCGGTTTAAAAGGCCGGTGGAAACACACGCAAAGCGTGCGGAGCCGAGCCTGCCGGGTCGGTGGAAAAGGGGCAATAGTCCAGTTCAGAACCTGCTAAGTGCTTGGAGTTCTAGTTTTTGTTATATTTAAAATGCCATATATTGACCACCCACATTACTTAATAGGGATTTCACTTTTAAGATGTGAAGAAAAGGTCAAATATATGTAAATACACTCTGAAAGCAGCACCCCATAATAAGACCTCTAATCATTCAATGACAACGTTGCTATGTCTTTGTGTGTGTCTCTAAACGGACCACTGACATACATTAGTCTCACCAATTATCCACTTTCACAGGCCAGCCTGAGACAGACATCAGAAATATTTGAGTATAATGGATTCTGAGAAGTTATTTGGCAGAAAAAAATCATTTTCTTTCTGAGAAAGTCTGCCATGTTTCCAGATACTAAGTTGTTATGTTACTCTGGAGATGGTTAACATGTATTCTGGTTAACGCAACCCAAATGCTTTGTGTTTTCCCACACTAGTACTCCAAGGTGAATTGGAAATCCTGTCACTACAGTGATGTTGCATATTTGAAAGTTTCCAACGTTCGCAATATAAGACTTGCATCTATTCAAGCAGGGCCTCTATGGTGCCATCTTGTTCTCAGTCACATCTCTTAGGCTTTTCACATCTCTGCAATACAATTCACCCATTTTGAATGATTCAATACATCAAAAAGCCATGTGGAAGAAGCATAGTAGTAAACCAAAAATGGGGTTTACTCTGTTTTGGATTGCTTTTGTTTCTAAAATGTCCACTTGAAATTGAATTACATGCAACAAAAAATCCCAAAAGTAATAGTCCTACATTATATCGTTCTGTTCCTTATCCCTGCTTCGGTGTTACCTTTGTGTTTGTTTAAACTGGTGTTTTGACATTTCTTACTTTTTATGTGTCGCTTTACTGTGATGCACACTGTTATTGTTGATGTATTTCATGCGTTAAAATTTTTTTGTATGAATTTTTTATTAGTTACTTTGTATTGCCTTGTGTGTAATCAGAGCTACAAACTTGCCTTGCTTTATTCCAAACAACACTCAGTATATGCATCAGCAAATGATGCTTTTGGAATGACATCTACACTTCAGAGTTGTGACAAGACTTGAAATTTCATTTCTTTGTTTTTTCCAACAGATATATAACATTGCTGTTGGCATAGCACAGTGCTTCTCAATTCCAGTCCTCAGGGCCCCCTTGCTCTTCATGTTTCAGAACAGCTGATCCAAATGATTGCATGACCTCTTCTGCAGTCATCAGGAACTGGAGAAACCTATTAATCTCCCACAGATTCAATCCAGGTGTGTGGCAGACGGGTAACACCTAAAACATGCAGGGCAGGGGGGCCTGAGGATTGGAGTTGAGAAGCACAGGCGTAGTGGTAATGTGAGAGCAGCTAAAAAAGCAACTGCATAAATTCCTAATGAATAGTTTGGCCAGACTGCAACAAAAAGAGAAAGGAAAACCAATTCCAATTTTTATAGCCAAGCAATCTCAGATTTTTGCATTTAGTAAGTAGTAAAATGCAGCTGGCATTATCCCTTGGATCCATAAAGTTTTCTCCAGGGATGTTTTGTATTTCTCTGTTTGGTAGGTAGATCAATATTGGTTACGACAAACATTACTGGAGTAAAATATGATTGTAAAACAGCCACACATCCCATATGTCTAACAGTTGTAAAGGATGCCTATCTGATGCTACAGGCACAGCACAAAGAGTAGATGAGGGTGTGTCCAGCTTAATATCACAGGAGAGCTTATTAACTATTTACTCAGCATAATACTGACAACATGTGCCATGTGGTAGACGATTTTATCGCACAGTTCTGCAAATGTGACGCCAATGTCCAATGTTCACTGTTAAAGGTGTGGAAAGTAGCCTCTCTACGTCTGAATGAGTGACAAAGAAATGCCGAGGCCACAACTCTGTGACAAATACAGGTAAGAGAGGTTGGAAACAGGTGAATTACAAGAGGGCCCCCTCTTTCTAGGAACCAGCTTATCAAACACATCAACCAAGGATTGCAGCACTCAATCCCGGAGAGGGGTTTTATTACTGATTGCTCAGAGTGGTGAGCCTGTCTGATCTGGTTTGCTTTTACAGTCCCTTGTAAAGCTCAGAGGTGCAGAGAGGATAAGAATCGCATCAATGATTATGTAAAAAATGAATTATTCAAAGCTATAAAGCTGCATCTCAGAAGCCTTTAGAGAACATAGCAAGAGTATTCCCACTTTTACTTGTCTTTTTTATTAGGATTTGGGATAATATACTAAAAAAAGCAGAGCATTGTTGGGAAGTCCAAGAAAAGAATAAATGATTTCTAACATTTAGAATTTGCATTCAGAAAAGTGTGTGGTTAATTTTCCCTTTGCTCTGATTTGCTCTAATTTCTTTTGCTCTGTTTAGATTTATGTATGGACTTTAACTAGGCCACTCTACCACTGCGTTTGGTGTTACAAGATGAACTTCCAGCACAGTCTAGAGTTTAGATTGGACCCCAAGCATGTGGACGTCATGTCTGAACCTGATCCAACCCAGATAATTGAGTCTAATGGGAGACCTGAGCCTAAAGTAAAGCTGACATCTTCTTTTAACCTTCTACCAGTTTAAAGGACTTTCAGGCCTCTGACTTTTCTCTTAGTATTGTAACTTCCCCTATTATTAGTTTTTGTTAAACATCTTCCAGCTCCATTTTGCCACTTCTTAAAACCACAGGGTGAGTCAAGTGTATATCTTCTGGGATGAGTGATTAATGACAGCGAAGCGGAGTTGCATGCAGTGTGCTGCGCCTGTATACAGTCCAACTTCTGTTCCTTATTTTCTTTCTTTCCTTAACAAGATAATTTACCTCCTATTTAGATTAGAATAAGTATATTAACACATCAGGCTTTAGTTATAGAAATAATAGCACAATGTCACATCTGTTGCAGCCTCTGGTATCTTTTTATCCAGACCCTCCTGGATGTAACTCTACTCTTCAATGGCTTATATGTATGTGGCCTTTTTTTAAAACTTCTCCCCAAAACATGATGCCGACATCATCATGTATTGCCAAAGGAGATAGTGTTCAAGTGTTCACAGTAAGGTCCAGTGTTAATTGTCTGTAGGTCAAAAGGACCAGAGCATCCCTCCAACAAGTCATGTTATAAGGTCCAGGACTTGTAACAAATTGTAGGCAAGACTTCTTATGATTCAATAATGGCTTTCTTTATTCCACTCTTGCATTTGACATTTTGCCTCCACAACTGTTGTCTATCATATAAAATTCAAATAAAGTACTTTAATGTTTGTATAATTTCAAGGCAGGTAGTTTTTATTTTTGGCTGTAGGATTTTGTAGATTGCTGGTTATTTGAATTCTCTATCTTACTGACTGCTGCAGTGGTCAGAAGATCTAAGGACGTGACGATGTTGTTAAAATGTATTACTACTTTCACAAGACACTGTAAACACATAGAATACATTGTACTTATTAAAATAAAAACCAAGTTAAGAAGTACAGTACTGTGTTTCATTTAAAGTAGAGGTTTTCAGCAGAGGATTTTCTTTGTTTTTGCTGAACTCTGTTTCCGTTTCAATGAAATTCAAATTTGTTTTGGAGACAGTTTCCTCACGTCGACCTGTTATTGTTTTCCTGACACATAAAGAGCGAGAGAAATTCTGCTGCTGATGGGTACCGAGACATATGTTGTCATTCAGCTGTGATTCATTTAACAACAAACAAGCTCTGAATATAATGTCATCCACCATCGTGCTTTTTTCAAAACAGACTGATGTCATGAAGCAATTCTCACTTGCTCATTTAGAAACACATTCATCTTTAACATGCATGCATTCATATGTTGAACATCTAACCTGTGGTAAAAGACGTACTTAGATTATAGATTAGAGTTTTCCCCTCACAATTTTAATGCACATGTAAGCAAGCATTAAGAGGTTAATGCAACCAGGACATACCATGCCATGGGAATATGTGTTTGGTTGAATACCTATGTCAGTTCACAGTGGTAGACAAATCAGTCTTTTATCATTTAGTTTTAGCCAAAAAAAATGAAACTAGAATTAAAGATGTATCTGTCTACATAGATATACAGTTGGATTTCTTGCTATACACACTTTGTATCATTGCTTTCTTGCAGCAAGAAGATCCTGGGTTCATATTCCAGGCTGCTGTCTTTAAGCATGGGGTTTACATGTTTGCCACCGAGTTGTGGGAGTGCATGTGCATGGTTGTTTATCCTGTAATGAACAGGCGACCCGTCTGAGGTGTACTCCACCTCTCATCCAATGGCCGCTAGAGATAGGCACCAGGCCCTCTTCCCTACAAAAATAAGTTGGTATATACAATTGATTTTAGTTTATCCCATTGGTTTGTCAGTCCATCATTTCCAGCTATCTCTTCTCACTGAAGGCTTTCCACAAGGTTTAGGACTGTTTGTGGGAATGGTTCACCATTCTTCTAGGAATGCATTTATGAGATCAGATTGGAAGAGAGAACCTGGCTCTGTCTCAACATTAATTCACCCCAAAGCTGAGGTCAGAACTGTGTGCTGGCCACTTAAATTCTTTCACAGCAAACGTATTCATGTCTTTATAGACAAAGATCCTGCTTTGTGCACTTTGTGTGCAGTCATTTTGGAACAGAAAGGAGGCGACAATGTATTCCCACAAAGATGGGAACATTACATTTTTATAAAGGTTTCATATGGGGAAACATTAAGCATTCCTCTCACAAAAACTATGGTACTGACTCTGGAAAATAGCACATTCCCCTCTGGACCTACTTTACACTTGACGCAATGTACACTGAGAAATGCCATTCTCCTGGCAACTGCCACCCCAGAGGGTCTCTATGCACCACTTTGAATTAATCTGAAGTTTCAACATTTGTAGCTGCTGACTCATATCATCCTCTCATCGCTCTGCGCCTTAGCATCTGCTGATCCTACTCTGGGATTTTATGTGGCTTATCTCTTAATAGTTGAGTCATTGTTGTTCTCAAGCTCTCAAACTCTGCTTAATTCCACTAACAATTAACTTATGAATACTTAGAGGTGAGGAATGTTCACCACTGGACTCAGTGCACAGTTGGCATCCTTTCAAGGTACCATGTGATAATTCACTGAGCCCTTGAGGGTGACCTGTTCTTTCACAAATGTTTGTCGAAAGAAAAGAAGATTACACTCAGTTTTGTTTGCATAATAGAGTAAGGCTCAATAGGAGCATTGGCATCATCAATGTCGGATCCTTGAAGTGCAGATTTAGTTTTTCGCCACACATGGTGTTTTACACCTAGGCCTAAAGATTAAACGTGTCTGAATCCTATGTCCCTTACATGGCTTTTGGCAAATTTTGAATGGTTTTATGTCAGATATTTTAATTTCCTTTCTGCAATAATGTTCAGATTTTTGGAGTGTGTGTCTACTAGTTGTCTTTTGGCAGATTCTGCATCCTGAAGTGTTTGCCTTGTTATTTCCTCCAGAGTTTCAATGGGTCTCTTTGTTGCATCTCTGATCAGTGTTGTCCTTCACCAGGCACTTGCTTTGTAGTATTTGGACTTGAATTTGATAGCCTACATATTTGTTTTAACTTGTCTCGGAATGTAAGTGGTTTTCATCATTGGCACAATTGGGTGACATATTGCTGCAAGTAACTTTGGGTTCTTTCACTGGTTTCTTTAAATCCTTTAAATTTAGATTTTCAATGTTGTCACATGATGATGGTCAGCTTGAGGAACTTCTGTTGATTGCTCTGTATATGAATTGGATCTGTTTGTTAAAGTGATTCTATGCGATGTTTGTTGTGAATTAACCTTATAGGAATGTACTGAATTTAATTGAAATTATTTCTGTACCGTGCGTTATGCACTTTAAAGACATTACTTTGTGTGTTCTTAATTGCTTGATGCCTTCAGCGAAGCGCCTCATCAATGCATGCCTCTCCATGGTGTAGCTGCAGGCTGGATAAATTAGCTTGGAAAATTGTGAACATAACCACAGAAACTGAAGATCATCCAAGATTTTTCTTTCTTTTTTCTTTTTTTTTTTTTTACTGAAACCTGCAAAAACATTGTTGCAGTAATTTAACCTACAAAGACATGGACCAGTTTTTCTTTGTCCTGTTATGCAGATATCCTCTTATTTTAAGGTGACATTAAACTGATTTAGTAACAACAGACTTGTGGTTGTCTAAGTTGTGTTTTATTATTCTAAAACAACAACCATCCAGCTTCACTTCTGAATCCTTGTTAGGTATCCTGCCATCATCCATCTCTTCTGTCTGGTTGAGATTGAGTTTCACTTAGAATTTTTAAGCTTACAAAGCAGTCATTAAAAACAAGAAGATCAGCTGTACACTCAATAAACAGTATGTGGTTGGTGTGTTACATGATTAGGAAGTGCATGACACCAATTATTGTCACTATTTGATCATTTTCTGCAGTGTAACTGCTTGTGACAGCTCCATCCTGACTGGAAGTCTGACCCCACGTTGCCCTCTACTACAGTTGTTAATATCGGCATGAAATGTAATATTTTCGGACAAGCATTTCAGAATAGTCTGGTGCACAGAGTTTTATAACTTTAAAATACTAACAGGTATTAACAGCAAACTCACAGTTTGTCAGTAACAAATACAAAAAAAGTTTAGTAGCCATAAAAATTTGAATTCAAACTTTAACAATCAGTGACTTCTGTCTTTTCTTTCATTCATTTTAGAAGGAACACTGTTTTGTTCCTTCTAAAGTGTCCATAATACTCTAGTACTTCTAGATAGATGGTCTAAATAGACCATCTATCACTTGTATATAGCGCACAGGTAGTCATCCAAAGACATTTGCTAAACAGCAGCTCATTCTAAGTATGCAGGACACAGTGTTCTGCCTCTGAATACAAATTTTCCATTGTGAATTTATACTCTAAATTATTATTATGCTGTACAAAAATCAAACTAATTTAGATTAAATTATATAGCGGTGAAGCTTTCACCAGCCCATTGTCTAGTTAGGCTTGAACAATGAAGACCCTGTTCATGATACTTTTGGACATTTACTGATTGATAATATAATCTTCAATCAGCTCTCAGCTGATTGAATGGAAGGATAAAATGGAAAATCTTGTTTGGCTTATTTGCACTGTTTTTATTATTTCAATCTGAAAGAACAATTGATTGACCTTTAACAGTTGGGTCACAATCTTTCACCTCATGTCATTCTCGGTTTACTGCAGGGGAACACAGATGTGCATCTTTCCCACATAACTGCATGAATTGAAGTCTTTTATTTGCTTCCGGGTCCTTTCACTGTCTTGAACTCTGAAGCAGCTGACGATCACAAGACGAAATGTAAATCAAACAGAAATCCTCTCGACACCATTAGTGAGATGGTATTCCAGAGAAGCGTTTGCTGTAGGACATGTACCAGCATTGGCATTTAGAGGAATATATCAAGGGTGCACATGTCTCAACAGCCATTAGGTAGGAGTAAGAGGACTGATGCACCCGATGTCAGCACATGCGCGTGGGTTGACATTTCAGAGATCCACGCGTGAGAAAGTGCATGATTGGTTTTGGCGCACAGGCTTCATGGGTGGTGTGTGTTTCTCCAGATAATGGCATGAGGATTGTCCAGTTTGGCAAAGCATTTACTTCAGCTGTATCTATTACTTACTAATTGTGGGACAACAGCATTGATTCATTCAGTTTAGTTGTGACCTCAGCAATCATTTATAATTAAACTACACAATTATGACACCCTTTTAAAGCCTGTGTGTTTTTCTAGCATGACTGGACAAATTGATATTTAGTATCAACTGTACCAATACTGTATAACAATACTATCCACCCAAAGACCTGTGTACATCCGCTCCTCTATGTAACATAAAACAAAGAGTTTGCGTGAACAGTATTTTGTGGGCCTTTACACCACCATCACATTAGTGTTGCGTGATTATTTAAAATAAATCGATAATTAGTTGTACACTAATTCTTGGTCTTCATGATTTTTCTGTGTGAAACACAAACTGAGGACAGAACACAGCACTTGTTTTCATTCAGAATAACTAGAATAGAAATGTAGGGCTGTGCAGAAATGTATTGTAAGCTACGGATGTTTCTGTGACGAGGACTGATTTCAGACAGAAGTTCCCTGAAGGTTTAAACCCTTTTTATCTATTAACTGCTGTCTTATGAGACCAAGCAAATCTGGATTTCCACTTCTTTAGATGTCAAGTTATTAACTACATATAATCTTTTAACAGAACGTCACTTGAGAAATTAAGAAAAATCTCTTTCTTAAATATCTGAAGAAAACAGATATTGTTAATTAAAACAGAATCTTTTCATAGATGTCCAGAGGCCGTGCTGGGAGCTGCCTTTAATGGAGCCATTGGTATTTGGCCACTGGGTTACATTGTTGAGGAAATGTTTACTGGTTCTGCTTTGTTCTGAGAGGACTAGTTTACTGTTTTGGCTCTAAGACATACTGTACCTTCCTGTACTTTTTTTTCTTCCTGTTTCTCAGTCCGCTAAGAGCAGGTTACATTTCTTGCAAAAATCTAGAACTGTCCTATGAAGTTACATCAATAAGCCAATAATCCTGCTATTGATAGAGACGGATTGATTTCCAGTTCAGTTTATATTTAATCAGAATCCACATACAGTCAGATGACGACACACAGCGTCAATCTGCGTCTAAAAACAACAAAACACCGGGAGAGAGAATGAGTCGACCATGTAGGGAAAACACACTGACTGATGCTCACGCACACATGTACAGTATGTGCATGAATGCACGTGCGCGTGTGACTGACAACTTGGCAGCGTTCGGCAGCTTGGTACCATGAGGCTTCCTCAGTGTGGCTGTCTCAATCTGTTAGGCAAAGACGTCAATGTGTGAAGTTTCCTGGCACTGGAAATGTGGCCAGTGATGAAGCAGCTCCCTCTCTCTCTTTCACAAACCCTATCAAACTCATAACACTGTAAATAGAAAATAAGGTTGGTTATGTGGCTCTGTTATGGCTAAAAATGCTTTATAAGCAAAAAAAAAAAAAAAATCGCATCACCAATATAAAGGCAACAATTTATGTCATTGCTGCTAATGTAGTACTGTGGTTGTTTACTGGATGCTTTCTTACTGCCCTTATTTATGCTTGTATTGACTGTTAGTCTTGGCTGAAGTGCACACAAACGCAAGAAGTAAGGTCAGAAAAACAAAACACAACAAAATAAATTTCAAAGTGCGGAGATAAAAGAGCAGAAATAAACAGTACCTGAAAATCTGGTTTGTGGATAACCAGTTTCTTGAGATACGGTGTTCTGCACTCGTACTTCACTATCAAACTTATTTTTATTTGAGTTTCTCCAAAGAAACTCAAATTGGTTGGATTTTGTGTCCAAAATGATCAGATTTTCTTTTCCTACCATTTGTCAACCTGCATGGGAGCAGGATAGATTTCTTACAAAAATCTAAAGATTGAACATGAAGTAACAAAAGATTTAAAGATAATTATTAATATGTTGCATATTTTTTGGTTTGATGAGAGGTCATCATGAGTATACGTCACACCTTACAAGAAACCCCAAATCATAACACCTCCAACACCGTGCTTGAGATATATCTGTAAACAACTTGGGGCATCAGAGTAAAAACGGGGCTGAGGACAAATGTGTGTCACATGTAGCATTTTCCTTCCACTTTATTATTACTTGATTTTGATTGATCCCACAGAATCCAGTAAAAGTTTTTTTAAAAATTTCACACAAATGTAGCTAATGTGGAAATTTTGCTGTGAAATTAAGTTGTTTCATTACATATAACTATAAAAATGTGCACAAACAATCCATACAAAAACACGCCCTCTTTATCATCGAGCAGCAGAATGTTACACAATGATAGACGATTTTTATTTTTAGTTCTCGTAGCCCCGCCACCTTCAACTGTAAAATTCCAGATTCTTAACATGATTTATTAAGAATCATGTTAATTTTTTCTGAGCTGCCCTTGTCTTTTTCTTTATTACTTTCCTCTCTAATTTTAGCTCTTTTTCTTTTTTCCCCCTCTCACTTCAGAGTGATTCAGAATCGGTGTTGGCAGCGCCTCCTCCCTCACCCGCTTTCATCCATACACAAACAAATCACACGTTGGAGCGAGACTGCATGAGTCAATCTGTGCAGCGCGCTGACATAGAGCGTTTCTTTATCTGTCCCAGGCCGCACAGGCAGAAAGAATCCTCACTAATATATAGCGGCGTGCTGCGTGTTGCCTGCGTCATGCTTCCACCTTATGTTTCAAAGTCTCGGTCTAATCTTGCTTCATCGTTTATTCCACGGAAAACTCCGCTGCCCTGCAGCACGGATGTTGATTTAAAAATGCATGCTGCCTATTGAGTCATGCTCAGAAAAAAAAGACTAGGTATTTATTATGGGGCGGCACTGTTAAAAGAAGATGACATTTATAAAAAGATAAACAGTTAAATGTGATGAGACGGAACAATTAGTGCTCGTACAGAGTAAGTTATTATGTAAAGCTGTTGGAGGTGCATGACTGACATCCTGTACTGGTTCATTTTGAAGAGCTCTGACTAATCATGTTCTGTTATTTCATCAGTAATTTCTGTAGCGGAGGAGCAGGATGTTTTCCATCCTGATTAGCATCTTTTTCTCTGAATTTTTTATGAGTTTGTTGAGCTTTTGACTCAACAAAAGTTGACTCAGCGGTTTCAGCTCAGAATAATATCGGATAACAATAATCTCAGCAAATAGCTAAAGGAAAACATTTCTGCAAAATAACCCCAAAACAGCACATTGACCAAATCCCTCCACAGTGATGTAAAAGACTCATCCCCAACTTGGTGGCGTTTGTTGCCACCACGGGTGGCACAACCAGTTATTAGGTTTAGGGGGATAATTACTTTTCCGCAAAAATCACATTGGATTGCATGGCTTCTTTTTCATCAACTAATTTCAAAACTAAATATTATATTGACTCTGGATATTTTTGCCTTACATTAACTTTGATTACAAAGAAATAAAAACTGAAAACTTTAACTGTAGCCTGACTTCTTCCTTTGATTTGTGTTGATCTAATCAAAGACAAAGAGACACAGTTAGTACTTTATCTGCAGTAGATCTTATTAAACAGCCTCATCTGAATCAACAAAGAGAGGCTTAGAAAACTCAGCTGACCCTCAGTCAAAACCATAACAAATTATACACCACTGTGTTGCACTGAACCTTTTTTCTTCTGCAGCAGTTCATCACTGTTAACAGTGAAGAGTTGATTTTCCATGGGAAACTCGTGTTACAGGCTGTGTAATCTTTTTGAAGGGATTTTAGGACCTTTTGCCCATTTGCATTATAATTATTGGGAATGTGAGCACATTTAATGCTATCTGAATCTTTCCTTTTAATTGATGACCAAAAGTTACAAACTGCACCTTTAATTGGGAGAATGAGAATGTGGGAAAAACAACCATAAAATAATTTGGAACTGACACAATTATCTTTAATATGCTAATGATGAGCATAATTAGCATCACAAACTGTTAGCATCAGTCTCAGTTATTATGACGCACAGACTGTAGATCCTCACCATAGATTTCTAAGAGGCTGTCCACATTATCACATTCAGCATGTCTCATTTATCACCTCCCCACTGAACATTACATAGGTGAAAATATTACTAAACAATGTGTACATTTTCAACAATATTTCCTTGCTAAAACTGAAATATATTTGAGTTAAAAGTGAAAGTTTTGGATGAATACAGGTTGTTTTAGGCTTTACTATCAGTCTGTTTGGTCAGCGGTATCAAACCCAAGACCTTCTCCTCAGTGATGTTTCATGGACAGATTACGCCCTCCGCAAACCGCTCTTTATGTTCCAACCAATTAGAGTCCTAGTAATTTTCATATTTTGTATTTCAGACCCTGTTTACATGATTTCACCAAGAGAATCATGGCTGCATGACTTGTAATCAAAAATTTCCACAAGACATGGCATTTGTTTGCTGAACTATAATGTCATAAATAATGATGGAAGTACGTATTGGATTTCTGATGGGGGTGTAGAACCCTGCAGTTCTCCAGTTCTTCTGACCACCTCCCCTCCCCATGAGCACACTTTGCCCCAGAGCCCTACAAACTGTGGTCTGTCTGGTGGTTTTGTGTTTGTTTGTGTCCTTCTCACCCCTCAGTCTGCTGGAGCAGATGGTTGTCCTCCCAGAGTGGGGATCTGCTGGAGGCCTCGCTCTCTCTGAAAGGAGATTTTACAATCATCCAACATCCCATGGATCAAAATGAAGCTTTAATGTAATTCTTTTGGTTATAATCTGGAAATTATTTTTAAAATATTTACATGTAGTCTGTATGTGAAATTAATAAATTATACTCTGCTTTCCAATGAGAAATCATTTGCAGATATTAAACATATTTTTTTTACTGGCCTGATAAGTCATTAAATGCCACACTCTTATTTGCTTTAAGTTGAAAATCATCATTAATAACAAATATTAATGCTTGTTATATTTGCTCATATTATGTTTGTGTCTTAATGGAATGTGTTTGATCTTAAACATTAAGATCAAACACCCATGTCCCATGTCCATGTCCTGTCATAGACTCGGTTACAGCCAACCATGTCACTGTAGCTCTGGCTGTGCAATTCAAATTGTTATCAAGCTGGGAAGTCAACAGATCACATGGCTCTCCTCCGGGTGGATGCGTGAATGAACTTTGAGGAATGTACAGTTTGTTTTGCTTCCACAATATTCCAAAGGGAAGGAATGAAAACAAACAGTAAGATCCATCTCTAAGGAGTTTATTATATACTTTGTATCTAGTGCTTTTCCATTTTCCCTCTCACATGCAGTAGCTCCTGCACTATAATTAATTGTTTGTGTGTTCCCTCAGGCCTTCCAGAGAATTATAGATGAAGAAACATTGTATTAGCAGTGTGGGTTGACTTGTGATGGAAGCAGAGGGCTTCCTAGGAAACTTTGCCCTTATCTGGGAATCAGTAGTTGGGCATTTAAAGACTTTGAAGACCACTGACTTTCAGATAAACTTGGTAAAGAAGGGGACTTTTTTTAAAGCAAAGATTGAAGTAGGAGTATAGAAGACTGATTAACCTATGGTTTAGACTGAGGGGTTTTCACACCTATTCAGTGGATCCCCGGTATTCGCAGGGGTTAGTAACCACAGCTACACGTATATAGCTAGAATCAATAATACTTTAGACGCACTTTAAGAAAGCCTAGAACTGCCTACTTTAACAATTCACAAAATGTACCTTGATATGCATTAACATGCACAGTGGAAATCATCTTGGCACTACCAGAGAAGTCTTCCTTATTCCCGCTTTCTGGAGTAGAGCCAGTCGGTGCCAAGCAAAATAAATGGCACTCCTGGATTGGCTGGTTTCCAAACACTAGCCAATAGCATGTCAAGTAGGATTGTGCCTAGGTAATTCAGATTGCTACATGCACCTGGTGACTGTGTTGAGTGAGGTCAGATCGCATTCACACCATCAACAAATGGCTTTAGAGTTTGTTTAACATCATATTAAAACCATTTGGAGGAGGAGGTCTTGTTACAGCTCCAAAAAAACCTTTAGTTTGTGAATTAAGGTTTGGACATATGTGGATGAAAACTGATTTTAAAACATGCACGAACAGTGTTTTTTTTTTCTTTTAATAAAAGGTTTTATTGGCTCTAGTGGCCTATATTTTGTTGACAGGAAGATGGGTAATGAGAGAGGGGGAAGACATGCAGTAAGGGTCACCAGGCCAGGAATCGAACCTGCAACAGCAACGTTGAGGACTGAGGCCACAATATGTGGGTTGTGCTTAACCCCTGTGCCACGACAGCACACTGCAACTACCAGTGTTTATATGTTTTAGAGAGTCTAATAAGGGCAAAAACTAGGTGAGTGGTTTCAATAGTTGCATGACAACGGCCAGTCCTCAATGACAGCAGCTTTTACAAAATAGCCTACTTGGCAATTAATTGGATATAAATAAATCAAAATCACATTCAATTGTACTAAAACAATTACTAATCACAGTTTTCATCAGTGCTTACCTTCCAAAATGTAAGCACTGGTAGGCCATTAATTGGAATGACCTACTAATTAATCACTGGTAGGTCATTCCAGTCATTAATTGTTGTTCAGCCATATCTCATGTAATCAAAAACAGTGAATCAGTGTTAGTTCATTTGATCAACCTAAGCAAAACCACATGTAAACACTGTCAAGACTTGTATGTTTTTTATTACCTTTCACTTTCCAGGTACATATTTATCTTTTTAAACATTGTTTTATTAAAACCTTGATTATAGGACAACAGGCATTGCTGGGGTGTAGTTATGTAAGTTTCTAATCTCTTTTTGAAGGTAGTGGATATCATTTGGCAACAAAAGGTTTGTGGAAAGCAAGGAACGTCAGTGAAAACAAGGTTGAAATGAACCAGTGTATGTGTTTTTGCTTGTGACGTGAGTGTACTAATGTGAAAATTTTCCAGCTGAGTTTGTGCCTGGAGATGAAACAGTTCTGTAAATTGAATTGTTCCTCTAGAGGCATCAGTGCAATAACAGCAATCTCTGTGAAGGTAAATGGAGTAATGAAATGTCCTGGTCCACTGCTACTGTGGAAATTTACCTGCTTTGCTTTCCATTTCCCACACAGACAAAGGCATGCACGCACCCGCACACATACACACACAAACACACACACACTTTGGCACAAAGACAAATTGAAAAGTACACAAAGACAGGTGTAAACAAAGAGAACCCACAGTGTTCTTCCCATTCTGACTTAACACCTGGGAAATTAATCTCTGTCAGCGGTGAACTACACAGACCTTATCAAACCAGGTTGACACTGGATTTTTTTTTCTTTTTAGTTCTGTGTGCATAAAAACAAAACTATAGCCACACATTCCAAACAATCTCCCCGGTATGCCCCATTCCGTTCTCCGAGCTGTTTGATTTTCTTGTTTCTGCAAACCTGATCAAGCTCTACTCGGAAGTGCATTATATTTCTACAATTAAAGTCAGATTTGAGTCTGTGACAGAATTCTTTTAAGAAAGTAAGCTGAAATGATGTGCTTAGAATGCAGTTCTGCAGTCAGTTAACTCCTTCTTCCACTTAGAGCTTAATGCCAATGCCCTTGTCTTTCTCTGAAAAGGAAATGAATGTGTTTTTTTTTTTTTTTTTTTTCAAAGAAGGGGAAATGTGGTTATTGGACTTTTAATAGCAGCCACTTGAAATGTCCTTGCTTCCATTAAAAACATGAGGAACACCTGTGTGTCTTTGCTTTCATGTCAGTCTTAATGAAAGAAAATCACTAGTGTGAGATTCTCCACATTGTCAGATTAACATTTACTGCCTTATAGAAATTCATCCTGATCCAATATATATGCTATATATATATATGATAGTTACGGCCTGATTAAAGTACTGTGATACTGCTAAGATAACTCACAAGCTTCCACTATATTATTATCTACATAAAAGGCTAAAATGTTTTTGCAGTGATATTTGTCAAATATGTTGGTCCACAGTGGAGAAAGCTGAAAAATCTGACTGATTTATTTTTTGACTCATAAACACATATGTTTTTGTGACCAATATGGCTCCACACTCAGTTCTGATACAAGGGAGAGCAAACAACTCAAAAACCCAATACGATCAAATTTACAATCTTTTATTACAAAAGGCCACTTTTCTTTGGCGACAATAAAAACAGTCCTTTTCTTTTAAAATGAAAGAGTTCCATAAAAGGAAGTCACCAAATCCAGATGCTGGGTTCCACTTTTACTGCTCCAAATGAATGCGGTCCATCCACTTACTGATCCACAGCCGAGTTCCTCAATGCTCCAGCACCGTCTGCTCTTCGGCGCGTCACACCCCTTTTTAGCCGGACCCAGAGGCGCGGGCAGGTTCCCTTCTGCCCCGATCCTCTACACTGAGCCATAGGCCGACGTCTCGGCGTTCCTCGCTTGGCGTGCGGATTCCTCCCGCCCCGATCGTCTACGCCGTCGACTCTCCCGGCGCTCCTCGCCTGGCGTGCGGATTCCTTCCGCCCCGATCGTGCGGATTCCTTCCGCCACGATCCTCTACGCCGT
>CAEGAF010104383.1:0-27392 GCA_903067075.1 Micropoecilia bifurca
GTGTGTGTGTGTGTGTGTGTGTGTGTGTGTGTGTGTGTGTGTGTGTGTGTGTGTGTGTGTGTGTGTGTGTGTGCGTGCAGTGTGGGAGCAGAGATTGTGTGTGTATGGAGAGGTACTGTGTGTCGTGCCACTGCCGTTCTCGCCGCCTTCATGTGGACATGTTTGATTTGCAGCCGACTAACTTATCAGCCGGCCTTATTTTCCTCCCTTAGGGAAGCACTTAACATTCAGCGGCTCTTCCTTTTCTGCAGCAGACACAGATAGTCCTGAGCTGCTGGCAGGAAGGCTGCCGACGTGCCACGATCTGTCACCGTCCATGTCTTTGTGTCCACCTCTGAGTGCATGCGTGTGTGTCTGCGTGTGTGTGGGAGCACACAGGTGTGTAGTTTTTATTTGGTGCTCGGGCGGGTCTATTGAGCAGTGGTCGGGAGTGCGAGTAATTGCTGATTTGGTTGGCCAGTCAATGACACAGACAGACAGAGATGAGAGAAAAACACATCTGTGCTCCACCTGCCCTGACACTCACACACCCTGCTGGGAAAAATATATGCCTGCAGTCAGTCAAACACTCCATCTGTCACACCGGATGCTGCGACTTGCACACGCAAACTGTAAGAAGAGCTCTAAGAGTGGGGAAAATATGCAAACAAGGAGTAAAATCTCTGAAAAGACAAACACTTTAGTTTTAGATCAGGACGTTTTCTCTAAAACTTGATTTAGCAGAAGTAAAATTTGACTGTTTTTAAATAGCAGTGATACAAAACCGCCTCACTGTGAGGGCAGGGACATCAAAACGATTTAATGTCCTGTAGGGCAAAATTGTCGAGCCAAAAATTCTCAAGATCCAAAAAAATTAAAAAGCAGTCAAATTTATATATATATATATATATATATATATATATATATATATATATATATATATAGAGTAATAGATGTTATGTATCTTAGAGCCAAAACTTAACATTAAGTTTACACATTTGGGGTATGAAAAGAAAAGCATCTAGTTTTCTGTTTCCTTTGGGCCCAATTTACTACATTTATGTTCCATAATAAGAACAGGATTTGAGTTGTTTTCTTTAGATGCTAAGGCTAGCTAGCACACTGGAAAGGCGGTTCGCCCAGGGCACCAAACAGGCTGGGACCGCAGCCAAGTGTGAAAGAAACCAAGATGCAGTTTGATGCAGATCAGGTGTGGAACTCTGACATTCAGAGAGAAACTGCAGCATAGTGAGACATTGGGGCAAGCGAAGATCTCCAACCTGCCTCTGATGTCATTCTGAGCATGCTCAGTGATAACCACCTCCTTGTGCCGTGTTGCGGTGATGCCAGGCAGGGAAATGCCATCTGTATGCCACACTCTCATCTCCCTGCTGCAAAATTGATTATTATTACTATTCCCTCTTTATCTGCTTACCGACTCACACCTATGTTTGAATACACACACACACACAAAGCGATGTCTTGGCTCGCTGTAAAGGACTGTGTGTGTGTTTTAAAGTGGACACCCTCTTGCTGTATAAAAGGGATTTATGCATAGCTGGGTCCCTGAGTTTTTCCTGTTACGGTTTGATATGATAAGCCTTTTTTTTATATGTTTAAAATCAATATGTAATCCTATGCAGGAGCTTATCCCTCTCCACACACACACAGACACACACACGCCCCACGTCATTTGTAAATCTATTTGGGCTTTGTAACACATCGGGGCGGTGTGCTTCAGACCCTGATTGATTAGGTGCACTATGCAATCCGATCACATGGGCGACTTTTGATGATGTCGCCGACTCTTTCAGCGCCGAGTCGACTGAAACCGATGACAACAAACGTCTTTATGGGGATTCACAGCACGCCTGTTATTAGTTAATGTAACATTAAAATTAGATATGATTGAAATCATTTACATGTTGGATCTTTCAGCAGTGAACATTCTGAACAGGAGTTGAAATCCTGCAGGTCGTCCTGCTTCGTGCCTGTTTTAAAATGTTTTCCAGATATCCAAATCAGATTCTTTCTTTACAAGAGAAAACAAACTGGTGTCAAGTTGTAGCAAGGTTTTCAAATCACTTTTCTTCATATTGTTTCTAAAGTTAAGTTAAAGGTATAGAGATTTCTCAAATCAGTGAAAACTCTTAGTATAACCCAGCATTGCACCTCCCCCACCTGTTGCTGTGGATGACACATTAATAAGGGTGCTTGTTATTGTGTAGAAAATAGTTTATTTTCAGTTTTGAGCAAAATAAATTACTGTTGAGCAGTTTTGTTAATCATTTTTGTAAATACCATAATACTGTGGTATTTTTATCCTGTGCTGAGAATCTCACACCAGCCCAGGTTAAATCTGATCTAACATCTGGATGACAATGTTCTCTGGATTTATCCTGGATAATAAAAATGTTCCAATCAAATTCACATTTTAAGTTGGAAAATCTTTCTATTCATGATTCTTATTGATGCTTCCTTTTGTTTCCTAATACGTTTTCTGCATCTGGCTGCAACGTTGGTGGAAAACCTTAGTTTCTCAAACACTCACTTATGCCATCAGTAAAATTTACTTAAAAAATGTATATATGTGAAATTGTGTAAGTTACACTTTTGCCGAGTGAAGACAAAAATGTTCTTCCCAGCTGTTTTCTATTTATTTTAATGGATTTATGATGTATAAAATCTATTAAATAATGGAAGTTGTCTATAAAGTATAATCTGTGAAGGCTCAACAAAAAGCACATTTTACATATTTAATTCTATTTCCTGTAATATTGATTTCCAATCACTGTTTCGGGATCAAAGCAGTTTGTTTTAGAATAACTTAGTAAAAAGTATTTACTTTCTATGGCATGATGATGTTGACACTTCATCACTTCATCCATTTTAAATGTTACAGATTTTGTTGTGTTTTCCTAGCTGAATCGGTCATGGAAAGAAGTTGTGGTTTTGTGTAAAACTGCTGAACTTTTCAAGCCTGGTTTGATTTTTCTAAACTTGAACTCCCAAAGAGATTCTACCAACAAACATTAGTTTTCCTCTCCGTTACGTTTCGCATGTGATGCAGCAGCAGGATCTGTTTTGATCTACCAGACGTTTTCCTTTGCCCGTCGTCTTTCTTTTCCTTCACTGACACTTTTTGTCTCCTGACTCCCACTTGGCCTTCAGCCAGCTGCAGCCTTGCGGGGCCTTTTTTAATTTTTTTTTTGGGTCATGAAGTGGGATGAGGAACGACAGGGAATTTGATGATATTTCAGTGCTTGTAGAAAATTCTCTGGAGATCAACTGCTTTGACGTTTTGTTGTCGTGTTTGGTGTTTGAGCAGGAGAACGAGGCAGGCAGCTGCATGCCGGACAGTCTCGCCGGGCTTCAGACCAGTTTGCGCTCTTGAATAAATTTAGCGGCGGTGAGAGCTGTGGAGTTGGGGAGGCAGTGGGGGGCGGAGACGAGGGTTTTGTACGGATTTGAACCAGTGCATTCTTGTGTGTTATGCCGAGGCTCACATGGTAACTGCTGGCGCGCTCAGTGAGGTTCATCTGAACACCTCCTTAGTCCTGAACCTCCCTCCACCTCCAGCTCTCTCTCCCTCTCGGAGGGGGCGGGGCTTATCAGGGGGGCTGCAGGGTGTTTTGTTTGTTCCTCTGTCTCTGGTTACCCAGCCTGCCCCGCTCTGGTGTTGCCTGGTCACGTCTCTCATCGGCTCTTTTTATTGTTTACCTTCCTAATGAGGGGGGCGGGGCTCTGCCGGACTTGATTGACACCTCTCCCTCTCACCCCTCCCACACCCCCAAACCCTCTTTAGCTCTTCCCCTTCCAGAATCAACCAGGGTTTGGCTTTTTGGCTCACCACTGCTTTGAAGGAGGGGAACATTTTTAAACCTTTGTGGTTTGGAAGGAAGTTTTCAGATAAATTTGGGCCAGCGTATCGGGTGTGGGGGGGGGACGCCGTGGGAGAGGTGTGACGACTTCCTGTCGCACAATTATCTAAACCTGATGACTCATCGAATTCGCTGTGTCCCAGATAAGCCCACATTCTCTCCATCCTAAATTACCGCTCAAGTAAAAAAAAAAAAACAAGACACTAACAGCGCTCTGAAGCAAGTTTAGACACATTTCTGGGGAGTTTGACGACTCAGAGTAAATTTAATAAAGGCATTGCAGAAACACAACATCTCACAAACTATTTTTGCTCCACTTACTACTATAAATGTTTTAGAACACTTGAAATAAGATAAAACTAACTCATAAGTAACTTTTCACCAAAAAATAGGAGCTTGGGTTAATTTCTTAATATTGATGAAAACGTATCGGTTCCACTGCCAGATAATTTCACTTATAACAAGACATTTTCCTGTATTATTAGCAAAATAATCTGTCAATGGAACTAAAACCTTTTCATCAATACTGAGGGATTATTGACTGAAAACAATTCCACATCTTTCTAAAAAAGTTATTTATGACTTAGTTTTGTCTTGTGCAAAGACATTTGAGTTGGAAACGAGACCAAAAACATTTTGTGAGATTTTGTCATTTTTCCGAAAGACGCTGAGAGCCAAATATTGGGATTGTTTGTTTCGCTCTATAGCTGACTTCAAAGGCACGAGCAGGGCCAATCAGGAGAGAGCAAACCTTTCAGGACCAACACACTGGGCCCAGCAGGACTCACACACACACACACACACACACACACACACACACACAGTCTAACTGCTGCAATTTGACTCAACAAGAGGGGAGGCATGGGGTGGATATTTATTTTTAATAAAGCTCACGTATTATAGGACTGACAATTCACAACATTCCTATTCCTCTGGGATCAATATTGATAGAGAGAAGTTAGTCTACAGAAGCAGTGCGGTGCTTCAGCTGTGTTTGGATTCTCTCTGGGGTGTGTGTGCGTGTGTGTGTGTGTGTGTGTGTGTGTGTGTGTGTGTGTGTGTGTGTGTGTGTGTGTGTGTGTGTGTGTGTGTGTGTAGGGTTGCAGAGAAGCTGAAGATATCCTGCTCTCCTTAAGCTGCAAAGCAGCCAAATAAATCTGCACACTCTGACGTTGGCGCTCTTCAGCCGAAGCGACTTTGGATCAGGGTGTGTTGGAGAAACATGTGGAGGATTTGTTTAAATCACACAGAAACATTGTGATGATGTTTGTGGTTTTTTTTTGGGAGGGGGCAGAGTGAGGGTGTAGAGCTGCCCCCGGTGGCAGCTGAACATAGAGCCGAGGCGGATATTTGAGCCCCAGGGGGAAGTGGGTGCTCCCCTGTAGGCGGCCCCCCCTCCTGGGGGAGGCTGAGGGGATTTGGATCAGGGTCCCACCTGGGCCCTGTGGGGCCCCTTCCTGGAAAGTCCCTAGAGAACTGAGGTTAGAGTCAGGGGGGTTGGGGAGCCTCACCTGCTTGTTTATTTAAAGGAACTGATCAGGAAACTAATTATTTTCACCCAAATCATCACTACAGGACTTGATCATGTCTTCATTCAGGCTGAAACACGAGTATTTCCGTTTGATCAAAAATTTTCAGTTCTCTTATCAATACCTGGACCTCCACAGTGGCAGCATGGTCCTGTGGGAGCGTTGGGTCCTTATATCTCCATGCGCCTCAAAGCTGCACATCGCTGTGACGATACGCTTTAAGGACGTTTGCTCAGAACGGAGTGTGCCTCCACTGATCCTCAGCTCGGTCCAACAGGACGACCTTTGACCCGCCAGTTCACCGTTCAAACTCCTGAAGTTGGAAGTCTATCTTTAAAGACGTCAGTTTTGTAGAGATGCAGGTTTTTCCAAGTTTTCTTCCTTCAGGTGTCAAAAGTCTGAAGCTTCCTCTGTTTTTTGCAGACTGGCAGAAAACCGAAGCCCAGAAGAGACGAGAGCAGCTGCTGCTGGACGAACTGGTCATACTGGTCAACAAACGGGACGCACTGGTCCGGGACCTGGATGCCCAGGAGAAAGAGTGAGTTACTTACAGAACAATCATGAAACGTTGTATGAAAATGGTTTAAAGCAATCAGGGGCTTTTAAGGCCTTCAGCGCCCTTTTTTTTTTTTTTTCCTCCCCTCTGGTACTCCGGTCACTCCGACCCCACCTTTGGGGGTGGGATCTCTTCCAGATCCATGGTGCCAGGAAGGGTGAAAGGTCAGAGTGCTGCACCTGGCACGAATTCACCATGGCACCATTTCATCCCCCCCACCACATCACAGCTCGCAGGGAGCCGGGAGCACCAACACACACACACACACACACACACAGCTCCTTCGGGACTCGTGACGTTTTGATGTTTGTGGTCCACAGGGCCGAGGCGGAGGACGAGCACCTGGAGAGGACGCTGGAGCAGAACAAAGGCAAGATGGCCAAGAAAGAGGAGAAGTGTGTCCTTCAGTGATCAAACCAACAAAATGTAGCCGATTAAAGAAATGTATCATTATGAATATCCTCACTTTCCTATTGTTTCATAGCAGCTCGTAGAATTCTGACGAGGTTTTTAGTCCACTTTGACAAGCAGAGACTCGAACTTTGCACCAACTTTCTACCAAATCACAGTTTCCACTTTTTGGGGTTTTTTTTCCCATTTGAACTTCCGGTTATTTTTTATTTTTTTTAAACGGTACCGTTATGTAATCTAAATATGTTTCCAAGATGCAGAGTGCAAAGCAGAATGAGGACACCAGAGGTACAGCACAACTGGGTTTGATGAGGGGAATATCTCCCATCATCATCTTCAATTTTTTTTTTTGTAAGAAAAGAAACGAGACGTGATTTTTTTTTTTTTAGCTTACTTGACATTTAGTTGCTTCACTTTATACTTGTAAAATATATTAACTGCATTACTGTTTATAAATCTTGCATAAATCTTTCCTGTTTATTATTATTATTATTATTATTATTATTATTATTATTATTATTATTATTATTATTACTACTATTGGCTTGAAACCAAAAGAAATAGTTAAGAAAAGAAGGTCATTGTATATTTCCTTCATTTTTCTGCTTTCTGGATCCTCCTTTGAATCCCCTACAGCCTGAAACAGCAGATATGTTTATTATTTATTGTTGCTTGTGAGTGAGTACTTTGTCACGTTTCATCTTTTTTTGATTTGTTTTTTTTGCTCAGCTAATTTTGGTTCCTATTTATTGTCATTGGAAGAGAAGAGAAAAAAATGTTGCTTCCATTTGTATCTCTTAGAACTCCACATGTCCTTTACCTGTGAACATTTATCTGATTATTTATTCCAGTCATAACCCAAGTCTCCAGTAATAAAATCCTTATGATTTCATACTCCACATCAGGGTGTGTGGCGTGTTTTGTGTCACTCTAAAGCAGATTTAGGTTTTTTTAAGGTGAGCATTATAGATGTTTTATTGTTCACTATGATTTCAGCTCCACTGTTTTGGGGTCATTTTGCCCAATTTGTCATCAGATGAAGTGGCCTTCATCGGCTTCCTTTCTTCAAATCTCCTGCTGTTTTCATATAAATTTGCGTTGAGAATTTCACTCTGAACAGAAGGAATTTTTTTTTAAAAAAACAATTTTTTTCTGTCCGATTTCCTACTGAACGCGTCTGACATTTGAGCCGACCTGAAGAGAGCCGAAAAAACTTTACATCTTTTTGTATTTACCATTTTAAGACGACACATTTTTTTAAACTGCAATATTCCCTGATGTCAAACCGAGTTGACCTGTGAAACGTGTCTCTGGAAAACGGGGCCGCAGACGCAGGCTGGGCGCGGGGTTAACCCTCCGCTCCGGCCCCGCAGGCAGCGCCTCCATCCGCGATTAAAGCGGTGAAATCGGTTGTGACAGCAGACGTACCTCGGCTTCTCTGATACTTTCACATTAATTTGCTGATCTGTTTCTTCTCTGCTTGGGACCGACTTTTTTTTTTCTTTTTTTTTGCGTGCACATTACGCATGGCGAGTCCCCGGAGGCGCTTTGTTTTACACTGGCTATGAGGACGTTAAAATAATACAACACATTTAAAGTAAATTTAATCTGTTCTAACTTGTTTCGGTTTTCAAACACTTTTTAAAATATGCTTGATTACGGAGGCGGAAAACTGAACTTTTTTTCGAAGTTTTGAGCTCGTTTTAGTTCATTTTGGAAATCCACGTATTAAATCTGCGTTCAAATCGCACACTTGACTATAAACAAACGCCTGAAATGATTCTGACTTACCTCTGCGGCTCCACTCGCTGATTATGGATATTTTTTTAATGTTCCAGTTGCAGGAAAAAAATGTATATAAACGGGTGGGAAAAACATCTGGATCCAGTTTCCTTTCGGCGGGACCTTCGCTGCGTTTCCCCACCGACAGGTGCTGCGCGCCGCTCGGCCTCCGCAGCTCGCTGGGAGCCGGGAGCTCCGGAGCTCCGTGCGACGGGAACCCGGAGCTTCCCGCAACAAGCCACTCTGAGGTTTATGCATCATCGTTTTAATAAGCACCGACAACATCCCCGCAGATCCGAGCTTCTTCCAATCCTCCCGGCTGAAGGGACAAAACTTTTCCACCACCCCCCCCCCACCACCCTCCTCCCGCTTTCCTCCGCTCTAATCCCAGGCTTTACCAGCTCAGCATTAAGAAAATTCAACTGCAATTTGGGATTAGACAAAATGCTCTTATTACAAAAAGCTTGGTGCAACTTGATAACTTGATACTTGTTCAGAGGGGTTTATCTGGAGGTCTCACATCGAGAAAAAGGAAGAGGGGGGAGGCGGGGGGCAAGAAATGTGAGGGGAAATGTCAGAATAAGCCTTCTCTTTTGTGTTGGGAAGGCCATATTTGTTGAATGGCCTTTTTGCATAATTTAATGGAGCCTGTGTGTGTGTGTGCGTGTGTGCGCGTGCTGGTGTGAACAGGAGGGGTGCTGGTATTTGGATCTGTGGCGGGTCTCTGACTGCTTGGACTTCAGAAAAAAAAATGCAGAAAAGGTGCGGTGAAGGTTTGACCTCTTTCAAATCACCTTTCATTTCTCCGCTGCTTCTTTCATGTCTGATTTTGATCTGATTTGATCCTGTGCGGCTGCCTTAAAAACCGCCGCCTTTTAAGCGTCACCACCTCAGGCCTCGACACACAACCTGCAGCATTTATCTGTATAGTCAAAGTCCTCGTGCTCTGCTTTAACGCGTATAGATGTAATTTCCACCCCTTCACTTGACTCCATTTTGCATTTAAGAGATCCGCGGGTTTTTTTTTTCCTGTTTTGACCTTCAACAACAAATGGACGGAAAATTCAAACGTATTCATCTTAAAAGGTTTTGCTTTTTAAAACATCAACGTGCTCGAGCGGCTGCAGCTTCTGCCTCTTTTTTTTTACCCGTTCCTCCGCGGTGAGTTGGAGGTCTTTCCCTATTAAACTTTACGTCAACCATCCTCAAATGTAATTCTAAATGGGGATTAAACCTCATTAATATTCATGAGATTTGTCTCTGTGTGTGAGTGTGTAGAGGAGGGGGTATCAATAAAAATCAAAATGGGTTAAATTTAACTTCTCTCCGCCTGGTTTCATCGCTCCACTTTTTCTTTTATTTTTTAAAGATGAGAAAGTTTTGAAAAGGAGATTTAAAAAAACAGAAGCGGATTTGAGCCTCAAAGAGGCAAAATTTTCTCCCCGTTATTTCTTCATGTTTGGTAAAAAAAAAAAAAAATCCCAGATATGCAGATGATGTGGCGCTTAAAAAACAACAGCAAAGGCGTTTTCTGTCAAGAAAATAAAATTCCACATGTTCAGTTTTATTTCAAGTGCTCAGTCCGTTCCAGTTTGCGCACACATGGCGCACAGCGGAGCGGGCCTCTGAATGGTTTCCATCTTCTATAAAAGCCTCCGAGCTTCTTCCTCCTGCTCTCGGGATCGGCCGGTGGAGGAGGTGCAGCGGGAGGTGGAGGGATGGGAGGTGGGCGAGAAGGAGGCGGTGTCCTCCCCTCCTCTTCCCTCCTCTCCCCTCCCCTCCGCTTCTCCCCGCCTCCCCTTCTCCACGATGTCTGCCGCCGCGCGCTCATTGGCTGCCCGCGCCGTCCGTCACGGCCGCAGCCACTCTGTGATTGGTTGCAGGAGGCGGATCCCGCAGGTGATCCTCCGCTCATAGAGACGCGGGGCGGAGAGAAGGTGATCAATCTCCATCCGTCTCCATTAGAAATCACCTTTAACAGCCTGACAGACGACGACGAGCCCCTAAAAACAGCAAATGAGTTTGATTTGTGAGGCCGTAAAACAGCCGGAATCGCGGCGAGGACGCGCTGAGCCCGCCTGCGCCTCCTTTTTTTAAATATATATATATAGATATACATATATATATATCCCGTGATGCCGCTGGCTTTGCGCACTGTTTGGTTTTGAGCAAGTCTGCGACTTCTTCGGCCGGTTTCCTCCTACTGGATACTTTTACTCGCCTCTTGCGGTCCGAGGGCTCGGGAGGAAAGAAGGAAGGAAGGAGTAAAACAAGGTAAAGTTTTTATTATTATTATTATTTCACTTGTAATACTTCAACTGTTTTTTTTTGTTTTGGTGACAGAATCTAATTCAATTTGCGTAAGAATTTTAAGCAGACATATCAATTAATACCGCGACGTGAAGGACTTTCAGCCTCAGCCGAGTCAACATTCCTCCAGGAGTGCAGATAATTTTCCACATTTCAATTCCAATTCGGCCCTTTGAGTTTTTTCTCCTCTTTTCTTTTTTCTTACTGAGCGCAATTGGCCATTAAAGCGTGTGAAGGACTCTGTAGATAATTGGAGAGGCGTGTTTTGGTTTTTTTGTTAATTTATTTCTCAGATAAGAGCCTCGCGTAGCGCTCGCGCTCTCTCCCCGGAGGTCTAATCTAAATTCTAATGGAGTTCATTTGCACCGAGATGTCGTCCTGTCGTCCCGTCTCCTTCTCTCCTTTTGCTCCCCGAACCGCCACGACTGCAATACACGTCGGCTTGGCTGGGCTTCGGTTCGGTTCGGCCAGTAAGGCCCCTGATTGTTAGAAATAGTCGCGCTAAGTTAATTCACACTCTGTTTTTGCGGGGACTTATGGAGTCTACGAGTCCAAATGAGTTGTTTTGAATTTTTATTCTATCTAGAATTTATTCAAAGTAAAGTGAATTTAAAAATAACACCTTAACGTTAAATACGTCTACAAAATTTACACATTTCTACGGAGCGAATGTGTCTAATTTGCATGAATTTATTCTATTTATTTATTTACTGCACGTTTTAGACGGATTTCTCCTGTGTATGTTTTAATGCAGATGAATCCTGCTTGTGGTTGTAAAAAATAAGAAAATAATGAAAATAAAAATTGTAAAATAAGGACCAATTTCCAGAAAGGCTTATGACTACGTCATTAATATAATTTCAAACGCAACCGTGGCCTACTTATATTTTATATTAACGTGCAAGTGTTTTATCAGAGCAGAGCTACTCAACACACACCATGACACACACACACACACACACACATTGGAGTTTGACTTGGCTGAGCTGCAGGTTGTTTTTTTCGTGAAAGTTTGTTTAATAGAATAGCATTTTAAAGAGTATTTTTTTAAGTTGTAAATTGTATCATTTAAAATGGTTGCTGGGAAAATGCGTGCATGATGTCGATAATACCAGCCATATAAATGGAGATTAATGCTGCTGTCGTCTAAGTAATCTAACCAAATGAAGACGGAAATCAGAAGTTTACATCTAAACCTGCAGGTTCCTCTCGTCCTGTTTCACAATTTAAAGCAGGGACGTTATTATAAATCGTGTTTTAAATAGTTTTTAAGAGGTGAGAGGTGGAGGCTGTCAAACGCACGTCAACTTTTTTTTCTTTCCCTCATGAAAGTCCTAATAAACGACCAACTCGTGTTTATAGAGCGTGATGATTAAACGGTGCGATTGATCCTGTGTTTTATATCCTACTGCGATGGAAACATAAAATATATATATTGATGTTTGTTGTTGTGCGTTTGTTTTTAATTGTCATTCAGCTTCAAGTTGTACAAAAAAGAACAATATAAAAATGTGATTTTTTTTTAAGACGTCATAATATTTATGCTTAAATGTCAGGCAAATTTCAGACAAAAAAGGCCTCGCTTAGACATTTTATTATTATTATTATTATTATTATTATTATTATTATTATTATTATTATTATTATTATTATTATTATTATGTATCCTCTGTGCAGTAACTTGAGTCGGCCCCCTGTTCCGTCAAGCTGCAGCATCGGGGGAAGCTGAACCACTGGCCTGAGCTGGGTGGAGCAGTGACCGCCTGTAGCATGATGTCCTACCTCAAACAGCCCCCATATGGGGTCAACGGCCTGGGGCTGAGCGGCGCTGCCATGGACCTGCTGCACCCCTCGGTGGGGTATCCAGGTAGGAGAACCGGCGAAGTTAATGAAGCTAGCTGCTTAATTTAGCTGCTCATTTTTATTTATTTATTATTTGGGGAAAAATGTTGGTAATGTCTGAAAATACACTCTAAATTTATTTCAAGTGTTCAGGCAGTGGGGTTGGGTTCAAATGAAACTACTTGGTTCCGCTTTAGCCAACTCGGCTTTCATTCTCCTCTCCACCGGAGTTAAACTTCACAGCACATCCTGGACTGACTGACCGTCTGTCTGTCTGTCTGTCCACCGTTTGTTCACCGTGTTTCGTCCTTATGGCGCCGCGCCTGTTTCCCCGCAGCGACTCCCAGGAAGCAGCGGAGGGAGCGAACCACGTTCACCCGCTCGCAGCTGGACGTCCTGGAGGCTTTGTTCGCCAAAACCCGGTACCCGGACATCTTCATGCGGGAGGAGGTGGCGCTGAAGATCAACCTGCCGGAGTCCCGAGTTCAGGTGACTTGAAATAAACGTCCCGAACTGAGGAGGGGGAATGAATAATAATAATAATAATAATAATAATAATTATTATTATTATTCAAAGAAGCAAATTGTAATTTTAGGCTATATTCATTTTATAACAAACAGATTTTATTATCGCACCCAGAAAAAAAAAAATCGCTGTTTTAATATTATTGATAAATTGTAAAGAGCAGAAATGAGATTATTTTTACTGTTAGTGACGTCATTTAATCCAGAACATTCATTAAGTTTAGCCAGATGGTTAATATCCTCGATTATCTTTAATATTTTCCTCATTTTCAGGCACAAAAATGTCCCAGAATCCCTTCTCTACACATTCTTAAGACAATTAATAATTAATTACTAAAATCTGAGAAACCTGAATGAGAAAACCTTTTTTCTTCCATATTTTAGATTAATTTTGTGATTGGACAGTCTCTGAGTCACGTAATTAGCCAGTAAAGCAATGAGGCCTTAACTTATGACTAAATTAATTAACGGCAGTAAAGGATTGGCTCATTAGTTAATGTGTAATGTTACTGTAACCACTTGACATCAGAGGTTGTAGATGTGAATTATTATGCTGTGGGACTGATTTACCTGCTTTAGTTAAACTAAAAGATAAACATCATAATATCCATCAGATTTGCTCATGATCGCTCATACTTTGACAGTGTATTGTGTGTATATATATATATATATATATATATAAACTTTAAATGTTATATATATATATATGTATATATATATATATATATATATATTTTAAGCAGGTTGTTTGCTGTAATTTGATCTGAAATGCAGGAAGAACAAGACGGTTCCCTGGAAACCCTGCACACACATTTAAGCGCTGTAGCACAATGCCAGACAAATACTACTCTTAACAGGCATAATGGGGGAACCGAGGCCGCGGTCTCACAGTTTGAGTTATTTTCAGAATGTGTGTGTGAAACAAAATGCTCTACAAGATCCTACCCTCTCAGTGCTCTAGAGTTACCCCACTGTGTGGTGAAACTCAATAGCCTGTTATCTTAGAGCGTCTACCAGGTCTGAAATTAGACCCCTGGCTGGTCCAAGCCGAGGGGCCGAGGTGGAACTGAACCTTGATGGATAATAACCCTCAATTTTCCTCCATAATGTACTCCCAGCATGGCCTAGGAGTTTTTCCCTTCATTTGTTTCATGGTGGTTGGTAACTCCCGCTTGGTTTGTGTGTGTGTGTGTTTTTTTTTTTGCGTGCGTTTTTGCGTACAGGTGTGGTTCAAGAACAGGAGGGCCAAGTGTCGCCAGCAGCAGCAGAGCGGCAGCAGCGCCAAAGCCAGGCCGCCCAAGAAGAAGTCCTCTCCGGCCCGGGAGAGCACCGGCTCGGAGAGCAGCGGTCAGTTCACCCCACCCGCCGTGTCCAGTGCCGGCTCTTCCTCCTCCTCCACCTCGTCCACCAACCACACGGGCCCCGCGGCGCTCAGCAGCACCTCTACCTCCATCAGCACCGTCTCCTCCATCTGGAGCCCGGCCATCTCCCCGGGAAACGCCCCCGCGCCCGTCGCGGCGCCGCTCCCCGAGCCGGCACCCCCGTCCAACGCCTCCTGCATGCAGCGGTCCATGTCGGGCTCGGCCGCCGCCGCCGCCGCCACCTCCTACCCCATGTCCTACAACCAGACGCCGGGCTACGGCCAGGGCTACCCAGGCCCCTCCAGCTCCTACTTCAGCAGCGTAGACTGTGGCTCCTACCTGGCCCCCATGCACTCCCACCACCACCCCCACCAGCTGAGCCCCATGACGGCCTCCTCCATGTCCGGCCACCCGCACCACCACATCAGCCAGTCGTCGGGTCACCATCACCACCACCACCACCAGGCCTACGGCGGCTCCAGCCTGGCCTTCAACTCCTCCGACTGCCTGGATTACAAAGAGCAGACGGCGGCGGCGTCGTGGAAACTCAACTTTAACGCCACGGACTGCTTGGACTACAAAGACCAGGCCTCCTGGAGGTTCCAGGTCTTGTGATCAGCTTTTTAACTTTTTTTTTGTTCTTCTTGGCTTCTTTTCCTGCTGCCCCCTCTTCTATTAGTTTGATGCTTGTTATTAAAAACAAAGAGTTTATGAACCATAACAAGCTCAGCAGTCGAACTGCTCTTCTCTCCACTCGTCCTCCGTATGATAGAGAAAAAATGACAAAAAAAAAATCCTGTTGAGCATCAGGAGCAGCTTTGAGGCGATTTCTAAAAATGTGGAGGAGCTTAAACGGTTCTACAAAACACGACTCGGACAAACTCCTGACCAGCAGCCCTGTGGATGGGAGGAATATGTTCCCCTCCGTTGCACTGATGGGGAAACAAACTGCCCTCCTGCCCCTTTTACCTCCAACCCTATCAGATTCTGTACAGCTTTTATTTCTCAAATTTGTTATTTTAGGACCACAGAGATTTTTAGTCAGCTGCGTCACGGAGCTGAAATATGTAAATACTATTTGGGTCAGTTACAGTGACCATGTTTAGATTTTTTTCTTGTTGTTTTTTGTTTTCCTTTTTCTGAATTTAAAATTGTTTATAACAACTTTGGGAGAAAAAAAAACATGCTATGTAAATCTTTCTAAATATTCCAAAGACGATAAATTGGCCATGAAGTTGCGCTTTTTCACATGGGATTTTATTCAGAGAAAAATACTTAAAAATTTTGGATGTCTTGGATTTGACAAAAGGCATCAGACGTTATTCAGCCTCTACATTTTCCAAGCAGATCTCCTCTCTGGAGCTTTGTGGTGACACTGGACATGTTTGAACCGCAGCACTTGGCTTATTTGTGGGGTCAAAGTATTTTATTTTTTTATTTTTTTTGTGTTTTATTTTTATTTTTTATTATTATTATTATTTCTGGAGGGAGGGGGAATGTGGATTTAATGCTCCAAAAGAGAGTGAGATGTTGAATGTATCTTAAAGGCAACCACACTTGCATACATGTTCATCGAATAAAGATCCCTTAAGTCCAAATTAATTTTCCATAAGTGGATTCTGTCTCAGTTTGACTCCCAGCGGGGAGGTTTTTTTTTTTTTTTTATAATTTATTTATTTTTTTTATAGATGCTTGTACATCCGAAAATTACAAAATCCACACTGCTGTTTTCTCTCATTTGAACTAGTCACACTTTTATTTAAAGGCTTGTTTATTTTGTTTCTCTCTAATTATAGCGGGGTAAATGCAAATTAGTGCGTAATTAAAACGAGCCTTGAACGCATGTAGGGCCGCATTTCCATTTTAGAGAGCGGATGTTTAATCCTCTCTGCTGCATTAAATTGAAACACTAACGTCTCTCCTTGCTTTAGGGAGGCTAATGGTATTTATTTATTTTTATTTTGACTCTGCTGTTTAAAAAAAAAGGAAGCCGGAAGACATTTGATCGAGGCGTAATTGAATGCAGTAATTGCGTGATAATTACTGCTGGTTTCTCCAAAATAACCCGCAGGAATCTCGGGGCCTGTGATGCGGTAATTACGGAGGTGGGGCCAGTTGGGGGCCGGGGGGTCAATGTAAGAGTGTTTGATGCGTTTATTCTCACGAAGAGAGGTAACCAAAATAATAATCACATAATGATAATAATGGCGTCAGGAGGCCGCGGAGAGCGGAAGAACCTTTTAATTCATGGGTCTAAAGCAACTATTTTCTCTCCTCAAACTTTTTCTCCTGCTTTTATTTTTATTTCATTTTATTTTTGTCAAATATGTTTATAAAGCACATTTGAACAAATATATATTTTATAAAGTTAAAATGAACTCTGAAAATGTGCATTTTAAACGATGTTTTTTTAAACGATTATAACAAAAGAATTGTGAAATTATCTTCCTTAATTTCTAGCTGACGCCTTTCAAGACGCTTCAAACTAAACTAAAGGTCACGAGTTTAGAGTTTGCGTCACTTTTTAAAGGCCAAGGAGCTGAAAACAAACAAACAAACAAACTTTAAATGTGATCAGATCGACTGCCTGATTGATCCGGGTCTCTCTGCGTCCAGCTGCTGTTTATGTAGATTAGATTCGCAGCAGCTGAATAAATATCGGCCGAACGGGGAAACATCAAAAACGTGTTTGCGTCAAGACGCGCAAACAAGCGCCGCGCAATGTCCGCCAACAGCGGCGGATTTGTTCGGATTTGCATCAAACAAACATTTGCGGATCGATCTTGCGCGACTCGTTTGAGGAGTTGAGGAGCCACAGGTTCTTCATAAGGAGTAAAGAAACCAAACCAAACTAAACACAGAAGGGATCAGGGGCAAAAAGAGAAAAGGATGGATTAGCAGCTTGGTGGAGAGAAAAATAACCACTGAAATATTTGAGATAATTATTCTACAGAGTAAAGTAAAAATGTTTATTTTTTAAATTTTATTAGGGTTTTTTTTCACGCAGGATCCTTCCTTACGTCCGCAAATGTGCAGCAACTGTTTGGTTTAAGAAAATACAATTGTGCAGATGTATAATAATTACAAATAAACTCTTGATCAATTTTCTGTTCAACAAAATAACATCAAAAGTTAGGAATTAGTCACCCAGATTAACCTTAATCTTAAAGACATTTTTAAAAATTAATAACAATGTGAAGAATTAGATTTTTGAGTAAAAATGTATTTATCCATATTTTAGAAAAAAATAATAAAATCTTAAGTCGTCTGTCAGAAATAAAGAAAAACTAAACCCTTATGTCAACACTGACATAAATCAAACAAAAATGACAGACTTTTTTTAAAGCAACTTTATTTTCATAATTTTTTCAACTGTTAGAGACACAAAGTCATCTTAAACTCTTAATCTAAATTTTAAAAGTTATTTTTGTGTCTTGCTTTTTGGAAAAGTTGTGAAAAAAAAGGTTAGTTATTAAAACAAAAGGGGGTGGAGGGAAGTGCAAATGATTTTTTTTTTCTGTTGCCATCAGATATTTTCCTTTCACTGCCTGATTCATCAGGTTTCACCACTAGATGCTGAAAGCAGAAGTGGAAAAGTCAGTTCTGACAAAACGGCCTCATCTGAACTCTACAAAGCAAAAGCTGCTCGGCTGACGACGCCGTCGGCTCTCAGCGTTTCTCACTTGGCTCCAGCTCTGCTCCTGGCAGCAGCATCCAGCAGTTGTTTTAGGGCTTTGAGAGGTTTAAGGTGAGGCCGTGTTTTCAAAGCGGTGTGGCTCACCAACACAGCTCTGGCCAGAGTTATGTTAATACTAATTCTCCTTGCAGAGAACTGAAACGTTAGCTGGTCCTGCTGTATGTGAATAGCAGGTCAGTGTTTTAACTTCAAACTCTGCTCAGTAACCTCATCGATTGCTGTTGGCCTGTTGTTAGCCATTTAAACCTTTGGCCTCTCCTCCACATGAAGTTGTGAATTGGAACCTGCTGACATTTTGTTCACACTTTGACCAGAAGACGAACTGGACCAGGCTGCATTATACATTTGCATCAGTGCTTATATTTCTATAGAGATGGAGAGAACGAAGACAAAGCCAGATCAATCCACGGGTATTTTGGGTTTTGCGAGATCTCGAAGGCCGCCATAGTGATCTATGTGCTGGGACCGTTTTCTTCCATTTCCACACTCGTCTTTCATTGACTACAGCAGTGAGAAGCAATGCAGAGGATTATATTTACCTGAGAGGTTAATCTGGGGTCAACTGTACAGCAACGTGGGTGTAGACCAGGCTGCCGTCTCTGGTTTCTTTGCTTTGTCCCACAAGGTTACCTACCTCTTTCCTCGATGGAAGCATGTTTCTTTGGTTCTCTTTAGTGGTTTCTTTTCTGTACGTTTCAGAAATCACAAGACCTCTGGAGTCCAGACTTAACCAAAATGAGGGAAAAAAACCGGAGCAAAGTCTAATAGCTGAAGGTTCCAAAAACCTCCAGGGGCATTCATGAAACTCCTGGTAGGGTTGGTACTCTCTACATACGATTGAGAAGATGAAGAGTTGGAGTGTTTGTTGTTCTTGGCAGTTGGGAGGACTTAAAGGAATCTGGCTACCTGATCCTTTAGTGTGATGGGAGATCTGGTCCACTTATACCAGACAGACCGGTTGCTTTGTTGGACAAAACTGTACCTGATAAATGGTTTCCAAATGGTGTGACAACTTCTGCAGCGTGATTACGTCAGGAATTCTTCACGGTCGAATTGTTGCAGGGATTTGACAAGACGTCTGATAAAAACATTGTGGCCTGAAAGCTTTTGATTGATGACGGTGACCAAAATAAAACATGTTAACATGGACATTTGAACACAAACTACAAAAGAAAAAAAGCCAATCATGTTGTCTTGGTCAATGCCACAAGTGTGAAAAGAAAAACAGCATAAATGTAGCAAGTTGTTGAGACACACTTTATTTGCCCTAAAACCTGATGTTGAGCAATTCCAACAGCTTCAGGGGAAAAAAATAAATGCATTGGTTCTGAAGTTGGTAGTCATGGACAAAGTACTATGCATATTACAGAGGCTACTGTCCTTGCTATCCTGCTTTGGATGAACAAGAAGGATCTTCAAAATGTCACAGATTAGCCTGATTTGAACTAGACTGGTAGAAACCAAATGGTAAATGGACTGAACTTATATAGGGCTTTATCTGATCATTTTTGACCACTCAAAGAGCTTTACACTAGAGCCACATTCACCCATTTGCACTCACAAACGCTCACACATTTATACACTGATATGCAGCTTGGGGTTGGGTACCTTGCCCAGGGGCACATTGACACATGGCAGGAGGAAGCTGGAATTGAACCTGCAACCTTCCGATTACAAGACGACTTCTCTATCCACAGAGCCACAGTCGCCCATGTGAAACTAGCCCTTGTTTGATGTTTTGATTCATACGGAGGATCTGGATCCTCAGCTACTGAGAATTGCATGGACTCTGCTGAAGTTTCAAATTTTATCCAATCGCTAATGATTGTCCGCGATTTACATAATGCACCATTTCTCAACACTTTCCGGAAATTGTCTGTGCTGTAAGCAACCATCCTCCAATGTGAAGAAAGAAGTACAGAGCAAAACAAAATGGCTGTTAATGTTAATTCAATATTCATAACTTCTCCTTTATGTTCACTGACTGACCCGGAGAAAACTCTACCAGAGCAATCCAACTCAATGGGAGAAATGCCAGGTGGAGTACAGAAAGGAGATGAGAATCAAACAAAATAGAGTAGGAAAGGCAACAATCATGAACCATAAACTAACTTTACGAAAAGACCCAACACATTTTACTGCATAGTCGCAGTGAATAAGATGACACCAGTCTTTAAAAATGTAATCAAAACGGTGATAAACACATTATCGTTGACATTCCTTGTTCAAAGACACAGCCCAAAGCATTCACACTCATGCCAAACTTTTAGCATGCTAACCACAGACGGAATCAGGTAATAGAAACTTCCCAGAAGTTCAAACATGGGTCAGTAAAACAGAAGTAAACAGCTGGTCTAAGGTCAACGGAGCCATCAAACAACTTCCTTCCTACTTTGCTTCACCTGAAGGGAAAATCAGACTGGTCTGGCAGCAGAGCAGCAGCTCTCTGCAGTTTCCAAACAGACCAGTCCCTTCAGATGAAATCTCAGATGATGGCTGCTTGTCCTGACGACTTCCTCGCTTCCCAGTCTCCTTCCTTGTAAAATCAGTCGCATCTTGGAGAGCAGGGATGGATTAGGAAGGTATTTGAGGGGAGTTATCTCATCTGAAAGGGATGCGGCAGACCCTCGTCCCAACTTGTCTTCCCCCCTCTTCCAGATCTGGGAGAGGGGGCTTGTTGGCCCGCAGGCCTGGACGTTTCACAAAGAGCCTGTGTGAAAACCAATTACAACTTTTCCTCTTCCAGTTCATTTTCTCTTTGGTGACAAATATGTGTTTACAAAGGAAGACATCTAAAATCATCCATCCTCATTTATGACCTGATCTTCATAATGCTATCCAACAATAACTGTAGATAAATAAAGAAGTACATTTTTGGCAATAAATGAAGAAGAAATCTGATTTTATTAGCTATAAAATGATTTGGAGGAAAATAAATATTCATTACGTCCAATTATTTGTGTCCTTTCAGATTGACAAGGAGACATTTTTTTTTTTCAATTTAGGCTATTAAATCGCTACTAATGGCAAAATAATACCAACGTATTTGTACTTAAGTTCAGTAAATCTGTCTATTTGATGTCTAGAATGGCCCTGACATTATTTCCTATGATATTTGGGTAAATTTGAGTCGTGCCCATCAGAAGCAAACCCATAAGTGGAGCCCTGTCCACCCTCAGGGGAAAAGGGTGTTGGTCCAATCAGGGGGGCATCATTAGATACTAAGGCTTGTGCAGAAACTCTGCACAGCTGTTTAACTGAGGAGGCAAAAAAAGAAAAAAAAGAAAGAAAAAAAAGCAGATAACCTGAGTGCTGGAGGCTTGATTCGTTTCCAAAATGTTAACAAGGCCGTTTCGCAGCTCCAGCACCCCGCACAGTATGTTAATACCACTAATAAGCCGATCTCTGCAAGTCATCACGGATGGCAAAGATCTGAGGCAGAGTTTTACAATAAAGCTGCTGGCCGCGTTTTAAATGAAGCATTTGTGATTTTACAAAGCCGACATAATTGCTCAAAGGGGCGACTGAGGAGACCGTGTGGTACCGTTACTTTGTTTTTTATTATTACTACCACTATTATTATTATTATTATTATTATTATTAGTCTGTGTTACATTATTTAATTTGGTGTGATGAGATTTCACCGTCTGTGCGTCAAACATGTGACGGCGCGGCGCCTTTTTAGGCATTTTTGCAGCTTTTTTCGCAGCTGTCAATCAGCAGATGATCCAGTCTTTAGTCTTTGGTTTGTAAATTATAAACGTGTCAAGAGATGCGGCGCGCGCGCTGACAGATGCCACTTATCGGGAGCTTCCGCTGCAGTGACTGTATCAAACAGAACGACATCCTGATGTTTACATAAGAGAAGTATTAGTATCAGTCACAAATGTAATTCCTTTCTGCCGTCCCGCGCTTGTTGGATTGACTACCCGAAAAACATACAATGATTTTTTAAGCCAACAAAACAAGAAGAAGAAGAAGGAAAAAAAGAAGCAGAAAAGCATCCTCGTTGATCTTCTGTCCATTTCCAGCATCACTTCTTGTATGTTTTTTTTTTTTGTGGAAATCCTCTTAGAATGCAAAGTAAATAGATTACGATACAGTGAGGGATTAGAGCTCGCGCGGCGCTGTCAGATTAGTCGGAGAGCGCAGCGCGTCGACAGCTCTGACGGCTGTGGCTGCTGTTCAGGAAACGGGCTCCGGCTCCAAGACGGATGCTTTAAAGGCGCTGCCTGGCTCTGTTCATGAATAAAACCGCGGCCCGTAATCTCGGCCAAAACACACACACGCGCGCGCGCGTGCACACACACACATTTACACTCACAGACACACATGCACGGGGACGCTTGCAACATAAACTACCAACACAAAAAGTCTTTATTTTATTCAGGTTGGTGAGTGGCAGGTTTTGATGGACTTGTAATAGAAAAACTGTCCATGGTTTTATTAGATGCTCTGTAAAAATGAATTTGATTAAATATTTTTTAATTGTGCACATTCCGTTTTGCATAAATAACATTTCAGATATGGACCCCTCTTTGCAAATAAAAACATACGGTACATCTATTAGGAGACATAAGGAGAATATAATATTGTCTCCAGGGAATAAAATTCTTTTTTTTTCAAACCATTCCTAAATGAACTACATGGAGCATCCCAAGGTCTTCATCATCCTGGAAGAAGAACAGAAACACCATTTATTGTCATCTGACATAGATCAGTTTACTTTCATAACCTCTTAGTAGTGTAGCATGAACGTGCATATGTAGTCCTTAATTTTGTTATGCTAATAAATTAAGTGCATACAGTCCAAAAAATGTAAAGTGTGGTATTTTGTTCTTAGAAAATGAATAAATGATTCAAAGCTGGACGTTTTTCCACAAAACCTAAAATGCCAGCTGCATAAAATGAATGGCATCATGAAGTGCCTAATATGAGGAACCAATGCAGAAAAATGCATTAGGTTAAAATGAAATGAAAAAAGATTAAAATTGATTTGTTTGAGCTTTACATCATGTTCTATTATTCCCTCATCAAAAACACACTGGAGTGTTGCCTTTTTTCTTTCATGCATGTTTGACAAATCCATTAAATATCCCATAGAAACCATTCAGCTGTACAAAATGCCTTGGTGGACCCAGCACCACCCCAAGACGCCTCCACTCAGCTCCTTCAGACTAGTCAGAGCAATTAGCAAACACCTGATGAAACTGCCATCTTCTGCACTCATTAAATGAACTACTTCTCAGTGAAATGCTGGTAAAAATGTCATCACTTTTAATAAGAGAAGCGCTGTTGTCATGACGACCTGAAGACGGTGTTTCTGAACAATCAGGAGTTAATAAAGAGGCAGAGGTCTATTTCAAAACATTATATTTTTATATCATTTATTTATATTATATCATTACATTTTGTAACAACTGAAGAGACCATAGTTACTTGACTGAGTTATAAAATTGCTCTATGTGTCTAGAAAAAACATAATTCTGCCCAATAATCATGTTTTTCATGTTTTTTTGTGTTTTGCTATCTCTTCTCTGTCTCAGACATAAACGGGAGCATGTGGCGTGTAAACCATGACAACAATGGGAGCTGGTGAAGGTTTAATTTGGCTAAATCCATTAAGAGACTAAAAGTTGTTACTGTCAGGGTTTTTATGTCAGGGTCATTTTTGTTACATTTAAATTCTCTTTTTAAAGACAGAGTTTTGATTTTAATTTCACAGTCCTCATTTTTCTTTTAGAGTAAAAGACAGCAGATCATAGTGAATGTTGTATACAATATGTCTGTTTTGTAAGGAAATGACTTGTTTGGAGAAAAACACATAAAAAAAGAAAACATTTGTGTGTGATTTACTTTAGCTGTATTTGTTATTTTACAGTTTAAGCTAATGATCATTCCTTATATAGCACAATGTATGCAAACCATACAGCAGAAATGTCACAACAGATACAATGATTTGAATTTTGACTGCGTGTTACATATGACTTGAGACTTGACCTCAACTTGCAAATGACGACTTGTGAACATTTCTGGGTTATGAAAACGTCTGTCAGTCTACTTACATTCCCTCCTTCTCTGCTGCCTCCACTGCTTCCTGCATAAAAAGAAGCAAAAACAACAGAATGTGGCTGCTGTAGTAACAGTGGCACTTCAACAGTAAACAGCTCAGATGTTTGCTCAGAGAGTCTGACATGTCGTCTTTTTGGCTTTTAATAAATGTAAATAAAAAAAAAAACCCTTGTCATTTATGGTGATCTCCGTCTCTTTGAGCTCAGCGCTAATCAGGTTGTGATTGACATTAAAACCCCAGCATGCTTTAAACAGAAGACGCTGATGCTAATGTTTTCCTTCAATAGCCTACAGGTCTGGATTATGGAGCGACAGAACGATTTGGTGCTGAGACAATTAAAAAAAAAAAAGAATTATTAAAATGTAAAGAGCAGTGAGGAGAGGATGAGAAGTGATGTTTTTTTTAACGGACGTTCTTCTAAGAGACCGTTTAGTGAGCTCAGAGGTTGAAAGCGCTGAGCCCAAGTTCAGAGAGCGGTACAAGCAGAAATGTTGCTTGAGAAGTGTTGGTGTGTGAGCACTGAACTCTCAAAGTCCTCAAGAAGCATCTGCATTTCTCTGTACATCACAACCAGCAGTCATAATTAAACATCGCTTAGGTTGAGACAAAAATATTTGCCACCTTTCAGACTTTCTTGCACTTACATGTTTCAGATCATCAAACAGATTGAAAATATAAGACAATGACAGCCAGAGGAAATGTAGGGAGCAGGTTTTAAGTTTAAAAGCATCATCTGGAGCACCAATGACATAATTTCCCCAGAGTTCAACATTCAACAATAAGAAAAAAAAAAGAAACCTGGTGGAGAAATTGAGGGCAAAATTCACAGCTGGCCAAAAAGATAAAATTTGTCTCACATTTACCAAAAAATAAATAAAAATAGCATCTTTTTGATCTGCTGCACTTTGGGGAAAATATTCTGTAGGCTGACAGAATGAAATCCGAACTGTGTGAAAACAAAATGAAGGATTTGGATTGTCCTAGTCAAAACCTAGACTCTAATCTGATTGAAATGTTCTGGCAAACCATAAAGCAGGTCAAAGGAATGGGAAAAACATCACTACTAGTTTTCACAGAAAGTGTTTAGGCTTATCTTTGTTTGGCATAAGCATTTGTTTGATGATCTATAAAAATTATGTGTGGCAAAAAAGATTAAACTGAAGAAATATGTAAGGGAGTGAATACTTTTTCAAAGCATTGCATGCTGCTGTGTTTGTTTGAGTTGCAGTTTTGTCATGCTCTGGTTCCGACCCGCAGCAGACCCACCTGTCTGTCTCAGCATTCTGAGCAGATCTGGACTGACCGCCACATGGATGGACTCTGGTCTCCTTTGTCTGGTCTGTTCATTGGCTCTAAAGAACAACAACACAGCACGATTAGTTGTGTACACATCTGATAAACACAGAACAATTTACTAATTCAGTACCTGGACCAAGCCAAGGAAAGTGCTGGTCAAACCATCTAAAATGTCGCAGTGGTCAGGAAAAGAACATCCATCTCAACAGGAATGTGACATAACAGGACTGTTATGTCACTTTACTAAGCTTTTTGGTTATATCAATTCTGGGTACATTGCTGGAGGAAGGTTTGGTGGATGGAGCCAGAACTACAGCATCCAGGATGAGGGGAGACAGTGCCTTTAAACTGGTCAACAGTCCAAACATTTAGAAAGAAAATGTATATTTCATTATAATGTTCTTACAAATATACAATTTGGGTGTAAATGAAAAAATGTCAAAGACACAAAAGAACCAGCAACACCAAAGACAAAAAGCGTTGGAAGACAGAGATACAAATGGACAGCTGTTAACTGATTTGTGTTTGAGAGAGTTTATGAGAACACTTCAGAGGAAGTGTTGCCAATACAAATGGGTGGAGGAATCTACAGAGAAATAAGACAAAAAACAGAAAGAACGAGAGAAAAATAGAAAGTCCAAAAGACAAAAATAAAGAAAAATAGACAGAAAGAAGGAAGGAAAGATAGATAGATAGAAAGAAAGAATGCTGGTTGGTTGGTTGATCAGTTGCTTTGTCTGTTGTTGGTTGGTTGGATGGATGGATGGATGGATGGATGGATGGATGGATGGATGGATGGATGGATGGATGGATGTGGTTCCACTCTGCAGTCACTCAGACTGTGATCGGTAGTTCTGATCGACTGTTCTTCTGTGTTTCCAGTTACAGACCCAGGGACCAGTTCAGCCTCAGTACCTGAACTGATCCTGAACATCTTTACCTAGTTTACTCTGCCAGCCTCCTCATCTTTAGTACTCTTCGATTGGGATGATGCCTTTACCATCAGCTCAGATTTCCTGATGTTAATTTCAGCAGCGGGAAGTTGTTTATCAAACTTCACATCTTTGTGTCCACAGCAACCCCCTCTGTGATGATAGATTTCCACTCTCCGGGTTGATCAGAGAGTGAAACCGTATCATAGCTCCTTGTTGGTTCTGAGCCTCACAATAAGTTTGGCCTTCACTGAGAGAAACTGCCAGGCGCTCCCAGTCTCTGCACTCCTCTCTCAGAGGAGTGTGTGGTGAACAACAGAGGCCAGCAGTCACCAAAGGAACATTGGGAAGCTTCCCAGACTTCCGTCTCGTTGTCTCTCGCTACCGTGAGCGTGGAGTCAGATTTGGAGAATGCGGGAATCTGCGAGGAGACCCTGAATCACCATTGTGCTCACCTCCCCTCTCCTCCGCTGCTCTTTTCTGGCCGAGACAAATGAGAGAACGCGCCGGCGTTATAATGCCTCCCCTACTCCATCTCGGCTAAGCTGCCACTGGCTTCACATGAGAAACAATGAAACTTCATTGGAGACCAGATTACAGAAGGGGAGTTGGGGGGGCTTCGGAGTAATTTTTCCTCTAAAGGAGAAGGGGGTGATTGAAATAAAAAAAAGCAGGAGCTTTGTTTGCTCCTCTCTGAGGCTATTGTCTTTTGGGAGGTTTTGGGAATCTGCTTCCTTAGCCTAACGGCAGAGTAGAGGAAGATGGGGTACGATGGAGATTCTGGCACCAAGTCACCTTCTTTTCCACATGTTTTATCCTCCTCTTGTTTCTTTTAGTGTTAAAAAAAAGAGCTTAGGCCGCAGCATCTCTCTTTACCTCTCTCTGGACCCAGATTGCTTAAATTGGAGGGGATTTGGGATGGATGGAGGAGGCTTAGTGGTAGGTGGGGGTTCAGAGAGTCATCACTGTTACAGTCAAACAGCCATGAAAGCCTACGAGGATGAAGAGCGCCTTTTTATCTAAAACACCCAAATCCCATATAAATACTCTGATATGCTAGATGCAGTATCCATCACTTCCCTCCCCCATCCATTCATCCATCCATTTTCTTGCACCCTTGTCCCTTGGTGGGGTCGGGAGCTGCTGGTGCCTATCTCCAGCTGACGTTCCGGGCGAGGGGCAGGGTACGCCCTGGACAGGTCGCCAGTCTGTCGCAGG